>NMRB01000454.1:223461-236245 GCA_002633025.1 Notospermus geniculatus
TTATACACCCTCCCCCTGTTGCCTACGTCACCAAATTTTGAAACTAGCCAATCAGCGAAGCTGACCTTATTTCAAATCATCGAAATAAGGTCACTAGGTCGCTACAATGAGAATTGCGTTCAGTGCCAGACCCTCGGTCTGACGACCTCGGAGTATGACCGAGGGGCTGGTTGCGCGAGACTACTACCCCACTCTAATATCTTTAGGCGATATTGATCAACCGCGTGTCGAAGAAGGAGTGTTGTGTGTGAACTGTGACTGTTTCGTCAGCAATATTGAGTAAGGATTAATACCTGGTAGTTAAGTCGTATTGGGAAAAAGTGTGTGGTTGAAATTTTTAATTGATGTCCTGGAGATATTTGTTTCAATGGCAGTAAAGGGCATCGCAATATCGAGTTTAGCTCCGTGAGATCACGTGGACGTCGTGGTCATCTGCATCTTGACTTGGCCTGATTCCATTCATCCTGTTCATCAGTTCATTGACATTGACGCATGCCTATTCAATAAAATACCATTTTTCGACAAAATTACCTGTCATAATTCTTCTTACTTTCCCCCAAAAGACTTCCTCACAACAGATGGAGACACATAGCAGAGTACGGCGCCCGTTACGGGACATGTATTATTTTTTTAAAAATCTCGCACTGCGTGTTTTAATCTCGCACTGTGACTTTTTAAAGTCGCACTGCGACTTATCTCGCAGTGCGACTTTTTAATCCCACAATCTCGCACTGCGACTTTTATTCTCGCACTGCGACTTTATAAACTCGCACTGCGACTTTTCAATCTCGCACTGCGGCTTTATAAACTCGCACTTCGGCTTTATAAACTTGCACTGGGACTTAATAAACTCGCGCTGCGGCTTTATAAACTCGCGCTGCGACTTTATAAACTCGCACTGCGACTTTTTGATCTCACACTGCGACTTTATAAGCTCGCGCTGCGGCTTTTTAATCTCGCTCTGCGACTTTTTAATCTCGCGCTGCGACTTTTTAATCTCGCACTGTGTCTTTTTAAACTCGCACTGCGTCTTTTTAAACTCGCACTGTGACTTTTTAAACTCGCACTGTGACTTTATAAACTCGCACTGGGAGGCGAGAGTAGGCGCAGTTCGTATTTTGTATCCATGTGAGGCGCCGATTACATCAATTAACCTGATTGTTTATGATAATTTTACCTCATCACTTTTAATTAACAACTGATGGAGTTATTTGCAAACAGTTAGAAAGTCAATTAACCCTTACGGTACTGACTATCTGTGAAAAGTGTACATGTACATTTCGTAACATGAATTTCTGATGTCTCTACAAAAATGCGCCTAGCTCACACAATTCGCAACCAAAACTGGTGACAAGACAAGGCACTCATTCTGGAGGCAACTAAATGCGCCACGACCTCATGCAGGTTTGCTTCTTCCAAAATGTTTGTGAGAGAAGCAATTCATAGCCGAAGGTGCAAGTTGTCAGGAAATAGTCGCGTTCGGCCTACGTTTTCGTCAGGTTTCCAATCTTTAAGAGTGAATTTTTCTAAGATAGGCCCAGATTCAGCAAAAAGTGGAAAGTCATGTTCTCCAAAATCAACCATCTTTCGTGAATGTCATATTTAGTGGTCAAATAAGAATATTTCACAGAGTTTGTTCAGATTAACCCCTCACCTGCCAAGCAGGCCACGCCCAAACCTTGGGACACCCTTAACAGCATGCAACTTTAAACCCTTTTATCTCAAAACTGCATCAAGGTCCCATGTTTCTGTTGACATCACATGAAAGAGCATATGGGTGCTCTACAATTTTAGCGGGTTATTTTTGTGGGACCCCGATGCAGTTCTGCAGTGGCGCCCCCTACATTTGCTTCGCACTGCCAATTTTTCCAACATATAATGACCTCTAACACAGAACTGCATCAAGGTCCCATGAAACTTTTTGTTCTGAATGAGTCTTTGATGGGTACACATAACATAATGGTAAGAAAAATAATGGGACCTCAGTGCAGATTTGAGATAAGGGGTCAAATGATTCGGCAGATGGGCGTGGTCACTGAACTTCAGGGCCACGCCTACCGAATCTGCATCGGTGTATGGATTATCCGAGACCGTGGAAAGTTGAATCAACATGTTGACACAAGTTAACTAACAAGAATAGTATGGGTACTCCAAAATCTAAGCTGTAATTAACCCTTTTCCACACCATGTTTCCTCTAATGCTGCATGTACATTTCATTTGTAATGTATAATGTACACAAATGTATATGACTGATTGTGCACATTTTTCCTGATGTTCAAGTCATGTTATGACCCTCAAATGATAACAGGAGCTATGTTAGGCAATTTCAACTTGTTACCACAAACAATACTTGTCCACTTCCAAGATTGGCCGCCCTTTTTAAAGAGCCAAAGGGGTCAAAAATTTGATGTCTTCAAATCATATCAACATTAGTATCAAAATAAAGGTCTCAGTGAGTACAACAACATGGCATGGGTTTTATTCACCAAAATGTACAGTGCAACCCTTAAGGGGGTAAAAAAAGGGCCAAAATCTGGCATTTGACCCCTTTCACTAGTTCCACGGGGGCTGCAGGCATGGCAGGTGAATGAAAACAATTTATTTCAAATTCCTCTGATAGAACTCCAAAAACACTTTTCAAGATCCTGAATTATTATGACCCCTTTTTGGACCCTTTTTTTGGATCTCAAAAACTTTTACCCAAAGGGTGTCATCATTCGTATCTTTTTGGAGCTCTACGAGAGCAATGTTGAAATTAATTAGTTTTTCATCCACCTGCAGCCCCCGTGGAACTAGTGGGAAGGGGTCAAATGTCGAATTTTGACCCTTTTTGACCCCCTCAAGGGTTGCACTGTACATTTTGGCGAATAAAACCCGTGCCATGTTGTTGTACTCACTGAGACCTTTATTTTGATACTAATGTTGATATGATTTGAAGACATCAAATTTTTGACCCCTTTGGTCCTTTAAAAAGGGCGGCCTATCTTGGAAATGGGCAAGTATTGTTTGTGGTAACAAGTTGAAATTGCCTAACATAGCTCCTGCTATCATTTGAGGGTCATAACATGACTTGAACATGTTTAATAGACATCAGGAAAAATGTGCACAATCAGTCATATACATTTGTGTACATTATACATTACAAATGTACATGCGGCATTAGAGGAAACATGGTGTGGAAAAGGGTTAATTACAGCTTAGATTTTGGAGTACCCATACTATTCTTGTTAGTTAACTTGTGTCAACATGTTGATTCAACTTTCCACGGTCTCGGATAATCCATACACCAATGCAGATTTGGTAGGCGTGGCCCTGAAGTTCAGTGACCACGCCCATCTGCCGAATTATTTGACCCCTTATCTCAAATCTGCACTGAGGTCCCATTATTTTTCTTACCATTATGTTATGTGTACCGGTCAGACTCATTCAGAACAAAAAGTTTCATGGGACCTTGATGCAGTTCTGAGTTAGAGGTCATTATATGTTGGAAAAATTGGCAGTGCGAAGCAAATGTAGGGGGCGCCACTGCAGAACTGCATCGGGGTCCCACAAAAATAACCCGCTAAAATTGTAGAGAACCCATATGCTCTTTCATGTGATGACGTCAACAGAAACATGGGACCTTGATGCAGTTTTGAGAAGGGTCTATGCATGCTGTTATGGGTGTCCCAAGGTTTGGGCGTGGCCTGCTCGGCAGGTGAGGGGTTAATCTGAACAAACTCTGTGAAATATTCTTATTTGACCACTACCCATCACACCTTGAAGAGCAGAGTTAATTCTGAAGGGGTGACTTTCCACTGGTGGGCCTATCTTAGAAAAATTCACTCTTAAACGTCTATATCTCGATAACTGCTGCTCCTACGCGTCTGTCGCTTGGTAAAAATGGAAGCTACTTTTTTCTCCTCTTTCTTTTGGCGCCAGTCGCGTCGTCGTAGCTGCTTCCGTTCCGGAGATATGGCCATTTTGTCACAACATGTCAGATTTGCACTTTGGAGTCTGCTAGTCTAGACCCCGGGAGACGCTTTAAAACGCAATTTTAGCCAGGTTTCTTCAAACGGAGCAAAATTGCGCATTGAGGGGGGGGGGTAGTCTCGCATTAAAAAATACGCAAAGAGAACGCGGATCGGTCCACTGGTTTCGATTCTATGCCAGTTTGAATGTGCAAGGGTGTGTGCTACAGGCCAATCTCGCCAAACGGCGAGATCCGTCCCGAAAGGGTTAACAGATGATCATGATAATCAGGAACTCATTCCAACGACCCCTCAGAATGATCCCTCAAGCAATGAATACCACCTACAGAGCTATACCTGGTGTCCGCTATTGATGGAGTTTCAGTATTGCGGACACCTCACTATTACGGACAGCTGAGCTCAGTCCCAAGGGTGTCCGCAATAGTGAGGTTCTACTGAGTATATTCGTATTTTATGTCCATATTCTGACCAATCAGAATGACTTTCTTTATATGCACAATAATTAATTTACAGGTACATTGTACACATAAAATCGAATATATCTACATACAAAGTAAACTGGACGAATTTATGTCAAAGTAAATTCGGATTTTATGTGGACATAAATTCCACCAATCAGAGTAGCGCTTTATATGTGTACATGTGATATATACATGTACATGTACATGTATGTATTCACTTCCGTATTGATAATTCAAAAGATTTGGTCACTTCCGTATCGAACATATTTCAGCCAATGGGAGGTTTGCTCACTTCCGCATCGAACATACTTTTAGCCAATGGGAAGTGAGGAAATCGAATACGGAAGCTGTCCGTAATAGTGAGGTGTCTGCAATATTGAAACGTCATCAATAACGGACACCCGGTGGCTCTGTAGCCAGGCCCGGATTTAGAGCGGGGCACATGGGGCACGTGCCCCCCCCCCCCGCATTTTGTGAGGGGCAATGATTTTTTACTGCACTTTCTGGAAGAATCGTCTATTATTTTCTAGTACTTCATGTCAGAGATGCAGGGAAATCGCATCTCAGAGATTTGATTTTTCAAATTTTCCCGGGGGAGGCCCCCCGGACCCCCCTTCGTGTGTGCGCCCCTGCGATGCGCGCCAGCTGGGGGCTTCGCCCTCAGGGTTGTTCCCCCTTATTTCGAAATCCTGGATCCGGCCGTGGTAGGTGGTATTCATTGCTTGAGGAATCATTCTGAGAGGCCATTGGAATGAGTTTACGATTATCTGTTAATAGATTTTCTAAACAATCAAGTTAATTGATGTAATTAGCACCTCATATGAATGTAAAATAAGAATTGTGTCCACTCAGGCCTCCCATACTCGCGCAGCACGTGATTGTAAGCAAGGCCCTGATTGGGTATAACACTCGTTTAGAAAGTCGCGGTGCGAGATTAAAAAGCCGCAGCGCGAGTTTATAAAGTCGCAGTGCGAGATTAAAAAGTCGCAGTGCGAGTTTATAAAGTCGCAGTGCGTGATTAAAAAGTCGAAGTGCGAGTTTATAAACTCGCAGTGCGAGATTAAAAAGCCGCAGTGCGAGTTTATAAAGTCGCAGTGCGAGATTATAAAGTCGCAGTGCGAGATTATAAAGTCGCAGTGCGAGTTTATAAAGTCGCAGTGCGAGATTAAAAGTCGCAGCGCGAGATTGTGAGATTAAAAAGTCGCACTGCGAGATTAAAAGTCGCAGTGCAACTTTAAAAAGTCGCAGTGCGAGATTAAAACACGCAGTGTGAGATTTTTAAAAAAAATACATGTCCCGTAACGGGCGCCGTAGCAGAGAGATCTCTGGCGCTAGCCAGATCTAGTTGTAATTAGCAAACTTATCCAGCCATGCACATTTGGTGAATAAAATTTAACGTCCCACTATAATAGGCCTACCCATCCTCCAACACAGCACAAATACCCCTAGCCTTACATCATGTAGGGGGGAAGCTTGGGAGAGTTGGGCCAGAGGGAGAGTAGGGACACCCTCAATTTCATGAAGCTGGTGTTAGTTGCTGAAACGCGCTGCCATTTATATTCAACAGCAGGAACTATCTATTTCATTGATATGAGGGACTTCGAAAAGTTAGGTGCCTGTGCAAAGTTTTGGCCAGAAATGCATTTTTCAGCCAAAAAAGTAAAAATTTAACTCTTAATTTCATACTTTTTAGCTCACTGGGGTGAGCTATTACAATGGTGCAGGCGGCTGTCCGTCGTGTTCCGTTAGCAGGGCACGTTTCGTAACGGCTGGAGCTATTGATCTGAAACTTGGTACATACAGGGTGTATCAGAAAAAACTAGACTCTCAAAAAAATCATCATAAAATAAACAGAGAGACGAGTTCTGAAAAACTGGCTGTATCCCTTCGTAGAGGACATGATTCTGCATCGATTGATACCAGTATCGTTGTTAACACTTCATGTTTCAATGAGCAGCGACAGTTTGAATAATTTAGAAAAATTGACGTCCTTTGCGCACGGAAATGCGACGGTTAAAATTGGATCTGTCAAAGTGAATGAAAAGTTTAGACTGAGTTACTAACGTGCCGAAGCGTTTTTGAAATAATTAATCCTTTCACCCTCTAACCCCGAAACAAAACAGTTTCATTTCTGAGTGTATCCTCACCAAGTGTCAAGAAACTTAAACTTTTTACTGTGGCCTAACCATTTTTCACCCGCACCACTGGACACAAGCCAAAAACTCAGGTCAGTCCACATGTGCTCACAGATTTATGACCAGGAATTATGTCATTGTCTGATCAACATAAGGTATTACATTGAGCTATTTGAAGAAAAACTCAAATTGACCAGACATTCACTTAAAGCTGACGTGAACGAACAAAAAGCCCTCATGCGGCGAGCAAGAGAATTGCAAACGCCCTGCAAACACCTCAAACGAAGGCTCAGAACAATGTTCTGAGCCTTCGTTTGAGGTATTTGCAGGGCGTTTGCAATTCTATTGCTCGCCGCATGAGGGCTTTTTGTTCGTTCACGTCAGCTTTAAGGTCACGATCAGTTCATGCAAGTGTGTTTACCATTTGGTGAGGATACACTCAAAAATGAGACTTTTTGTTTCGGGGTTAGAGGGTGAAAGGATTAATTATTTCAAAAACGCTTCGGCACGTTAGTAAAATTCAGTCTAAACTTTTCATTCACTTCGACAGATCCAATTTTAACCGTCACATTTCCGTGCGCAAAGGACTTCAATTTTTCAAACTTCAAACCGTCGCTGCTCATTGAAACATGAAGTGTAAACAACGATACTGGTATCACTGGATGCAGAATCATGTCCTCTCCAAACTGATATAGCCAGTTATTCAAAACTCTCATCTGTGCTTATTTTATGATGATTTTTTCGAGAGTCTAGTTTTTTCTGATACACCCTGTATATACCCCTAGGTCAGATGACCCACGGCACCAAGTTTCGGTCCCATTCGACTCTCAGTTTGGCCACCAGGTGGCGGAAACCAAAAACACAAAAAGTGCAATAACTCCTGAACTATGACTAAATTCTGGCAACACCTATCTTCAACCTAATGGAATGCGGAAGTCATGTAATGCGACAGAGCTTTGCGGTTTTTAATCATGCCTGTCGATCACTTGTGGTCGTTCCCGATTGTTCATGTTGTCCACCGGTCATTCAAGAGCCACGTTTGATTAAAGGTCCGTGGAAAATCCAACGATCAATTTCCTAACTTCCGCATTCCATTAGGTCAAAGATAGATGTTGCCAGACTTTAGATCATCTCCAAATTTTTATCATAGGTGTAGCTAATAAGGATACATAACATAACGAGTTTTTGATTTGACCTACTTTTCAAGGTCACAGAGGTCAAAGTTCGACAAAAGTGATGACCCTGCCACAGTTTGTCATTATTTCACCGAGCGACTTCATATCTTGCATAAACATACATTGGAGGGGTACCTTAAAATACCAAGTTTCGGCCCGATTTGACATCCAGTATGGCTGCCAGGTGGCGTAACCTGAAAATCAAGTAAGTGCTATTACTCGGGAATGGCTTGACGCAGAGTGCTGAAATTTGATATTTACCTCCATCTAGATGACCTTTACATGCATGTCAAATTTCGGCCTGATTTGACTTCAAACATGGCCACCAGGTGGCGTAACCCAAAATTCATCAAAGTGCTGTAACTCAGGAACGCCTTAACCCAAAGTGCTCCAATGTGCTATGTGGCCCCCTGCAGATGACCTTTATGTCCATGTGAAGTTTCAGGCCGATCAGACATCCAATAAATGGCCGCCAGGTGGCGTAACCCGAAAATATTGCAAAGTCCTACCTGGGAATGACTTGACCCAGATTGCTCATAACTGATATGTACATGTACCTCCCTCTGTCATTAGACTATTATGTCCAACCCAGTGAGCACATGTCCATGGACCATTTCATTTATATCTCCTATACAGTCCAATGACGCCGAATCGGTTAATGTCGTCCTGGGTATAACAGAAATATACCCAGGTTCAATGTTGTCCTACAAAACTATACCCTGGGTATAGTTCGATCTACAAAAGTATACCGAGGATTGGATACGGCACCTGAAGACGAGATTGTTCTTGCAAATGCCACATGACCATGCACAAGCATGACAAGTCCAAAAACATTGCTCTTGCGCCCGACACGACGGGCACCATATATCGTACCGACAGTCATCAAAGAATTTTTCGTGCCGTTTATCGTCACTCAAATCCGCAATAGTACTCGCAGCACGGCTGATGTAATGTCGATGCGGACGTAGATGAATGCACGACACCGAACAAACATATGACGCAGAGATCGGCTCTGTTCGTTTGCTCATTTCTTTGAAATTGTGAGGTTAACTTGCGATAAGTTTGGACCATTGTGTTAAGACACATGTTAGCAGTTGACCTATGCTATTGATGAGCAGAAAAGCTGATGATATTGACTGGTATTTTGACGATGTTGATTGCAAAACTGCCGTCTCAGTTGAACGAGAAACAAAATGGCGGCCATCCATTCCTAATTCGTACCTAGGCTCAAAACTACGGTACTGGGTATACTTTTGTAGATCGAACTATACCCAGGGTAATAGTTTTGTAGGACGACATTGAACCTGGGTATATTTCTGTTATACCCAGGACGACATTACCGATTCGGCTCCAATGACCACTGATCATAGATACACTTGAATATAGGTGAAACAGTCATCTGCCTATTAAAGGAGCTGGACGTCCAAGTTGTAAACACGATATTCATTAGTCTCGGTCACCGAGCCGAATCTGAGGATCGAACGTTTGTGTCCCAGTACCTGCGGAACGAAACGGTTGGCTGCGCGAGACTACATATTCACTTCAGTACATATCACCGATAATAGGTGGCAGCACAGCGTGGATAGAGAACCAGTGAGTGGTTGAGTGAGTTGCATTGGAACGGGCACCAGTCTAACGATCGCGGGGCGCTACTGGTGCTGCCACCTTCACGAAGGATTAAAACTAGTTTGCTGGCCAGTGTTTGTAAACAAACCAGTTTGTTTACAACTTGGACGTCGAGCTCCTTTAAAGGACCACAGTATTGCTTCCCAATCCTGCGTTACACCTACCCGCGTTAAGGGAGACCTCTATTGATGACTTGGTAAACTACGCATGCTACTACGTGCATTGTAGTGTAATCATACATTCTCCAACACTGGGGCGAAAGGCGTAACTACAGTATTGGAGAACGGGTACGGTGGCGCCGACTGTCGACAGAAAGTGGCAATACCGTGGTGCTTTAAGCCAAAGAAAAAAGTAAATGGCCACGCCCTGTCCTGAGAACTTCGCCAAAATTAAACATGGTGGATTGTGGGGGAGAGTTGGGACACCCGGATTTGGGAGGGTTAAGGTTGCTGTCCCTTCACAGGTTGGAATTAATTTTTTGTATGTTTTTTGATTGGAAAAGTGGCTGTTATACCTGTTTCTAGTTTCCTAATAGGGTATATTGTCCATTGAATTATATTCCCAGTGTATAATGTGTTTCCGAAATCAACTCTCGGTAACCGGTGTTGGCTATAATGTTTTTGAGCCAGTGCTGCTACCTGGTTTTGGGAGGGGAAATACATCCCAATTCAATGGAACAATGATCCTTAAATTTATCTCGCAAAACTCGATCAGCTCCTCTGTCGCTCAACTCTCCCTGGTGCTGTGCCATGCAACTCTCCCCACTTCAGGGAGAGTTGGGCCGAATTGACACCCTTGTGGAAAATGATTCCTACTCCTATACCCTTGCACAAAGAGAGTTTGATGCCGCACGTAGGAAGCTTAGATCCAGTAGTATCAGGTTCAGCCCCAAGGAATTCTGTCACACCCTCCAAATGGGCTCAATGCACCGAAATGTAAAAAGTGGCCCAACTCTCCCAAGCTCCCTACCGGTACCGGTACCTTCCGTCAAACGGTAGGTTCTAAACCTTGGAACCATGAAACCATGAAACCACCCAGGAAACTATGGAACCACCCAGAAAACCATGAAAATACCCAGGAAACCATTGAACCACCCAGGAACCACCCAAAATATCCTTATTCTTAAACATGACATGACATTAGCTATTTTCCAATTGCTACGGAGGTAAAAGCATGGGTAACCGGAAAAACGCCGACCGACCGACTCGCCGACCTACCGACCGACTGACCACGCATGATGGCATTACCCCATCGCCCCATCGCAAGTTGGCCGGTAATTGATACACATAGGTACACAACTTTGAACACAGCCGACGCATCAGGTCAACCACAGCATAAGCCCTGCTGGGCCTTACGATCAAGCGGGCTAAAAATGGATCATAAGGACTATTATGCAACACAGGACCAGGGGCTGCAAAGCCAATGCTGCCTCTGCAGAAGTGGCTGGCCTTTTTCTATGGATAACCCTGTAGAAACGTGTGGCTAGGTGGAACAAACATCCCAACCACATGAACCAGCAGAGATACTTATCATTCACAAACTGTAAACTGGCACTGGCAGCCTAACCCTGGAAATTTCTTCCTGTACAACGCCCCGCCCCGCCCCTTGCTTGAGCCAAGTCAGCGCAAGGGAAAGGGCAGATTCATCATGCGGCAGAGTCCGCACCTCTTAAATATCATGTAACTTCTTAGCCAATAGGCCGAGAAGCTTTAGAGGTGGAGTTCAGTTGGATGGGGTATACCAATGCACAGCAAAAATTATTGTCTATGGTTTAGATAAGACCAATGTTATACAATATAATTTTGAAAGAGAAACAACCACAACCTAAAATTTGTGTCTCAGATTTCAAACCATAGTTTATCAACATTCTTATATGTTTGCTTTCGTGAGTCATCGGTTCTGCATTAAATTATTGCGAATTAGAACATAACTGTTATCTCGCCAGGTCGAACTGGTGGCCCACCAGTGGGCCACTGGTGGCCCACCGGTACAAACTTTGTTTGACTTACGATGATTTATAATTGTAAAAAGGAGTACCGTATACGCAAATATTTTCGCGAATAAAAATTACCGCGAAAATCGCGAATTGGTCTATACCACCGCGAATTCTATTACACGCGAACCATTTTCCAATCACCGACGATCCCATATACATGCATAATACATCGTGGTAGACTGGTTCCCGTCTTTGCCGCTGCACTTCCTCTGGCACTCCCGTTCCGCTAGCCATTCGGAACTTCCGAAGGCAACTGCTCGGCAATTTCCGTAGACACTCGCATTTCCCCTCGGACACAATTCCAAGGCAGCCATCTTGAACGCGCAACGATTTCCATGCGTTTCTGGGGGTTTTGATGCGGTCGCCTCATCACACCTGCAGCACCTATGCACTAGGTCACACAACGTTGCGTTATTGGATCTTCAATAATTGGCAGATTGGGTGACGGTACGTTTATATGTATCAACTTGTCCAGCAAATAAGGTTGAACATCTTAACAGGCCAAAATTCTGCCAAAATAGCCCCACGGTCTGTCACGTGGGTTTGTTGATAAACAATATGGCTGCCTTGGACTTGTGTCCGAGGTGAAATGCGCCGCCCAGTGGACAGATAAGCAGTTCGCCTCAGGTCATTCCGAATGTCCGCTAGCGGAGCGCCAGCAGTGTGGAGCGGTAACGACGGGAACCAGTCTAACATCGTGGTTTGCACGTGACACTGATCTGTCAATCACTCAGCTATCATGGCGCCCCGCCAGCAGTGAGGTTGATTATGACGGCGCGGATTTCTTTTCGGTGGATTTCGTACCATAACTGTCACACTCGCCATTGAAAATGCAGTGTTTTTGAAATCTTACATCAGGACCCCAACCACGAATATTTATCCACGCGAAAAGGTACTTTCGGACCCCAACCGCTAAATATTTTAGCCGTGAAAATATTTGCGTATTCAGTTCATTCCCACATCCCACAATTCACTGCGCGATGGGGAACATCCGGAGCAGGTACGTGACACGGCCGCCGTCAAAATGAAGCCATGGAGGCGGCCATCTTGTTCTCGGTTCGAACATTCAGCGGCCCGTACAGACCACTGGGAGCATGCACCTCAACAAATCACTTTACCTCTCACAGTTTCTGAGCATAAGTAGTTGGTCTGGTGTGAAAACCGTGTTGAAAACAAAGCGAATCGACCCTACGGTTTGCTGTAGAACAGTGTAGAAGAGGTCCGATGAATGCCGACAACGTACAAACCACGTCAAAAACGCTGTGTTGATGTGTGACGTTGCGTCATTTTGTGACGTCACGTGAACAACCTCACGTGGCGGAACCAGGTTTTAGGCTGTAGCCATGACAGCTTGCTTGGCAACCGACCGGATGTCCCCCAACGCGCGGTGCATTTTGGGATTTGTGAAATATCAGAATA
>NMRB01000454.1:269906-280271 GCA_002633025.1 Notospermus geniculatus
ATCCCAAATATGGAAGTCGTCGCTTCAGAAAATCTCTATGCGATTATTAATTACCTTTCATCATATACTTTCTCTATATGTCACTCGCCATGGTTATTTTCTGTGAGGAATTTGTCTGAGGCCTCAAAACGTCTTCAAAATATATCGTTTTTGATATTGGGCAAAGTTTGTAACACAATGTGCATGCGAGTTGTGAATCGATAATAAGCCATGAGCATTCCAACCAATTAGCGTACTCCGATCATTCCATTATGAGGGGTGCAAGGTTGGCGAGAGGAAAATGTGGCGTCGTTCCCCGCAGTGTAGCCTAAATCTGGCTAAGAACTCGCAGAAAAAGCTAAAATGATGATAAAAATCATGGAGGCATCGGGTAATCTACATTCCTCTATTCATACAATGTAAAATAATATATGTTTTTGGTATTTTTGTTATGATTTTTCGTATTTTTAAGAAGATTTTGGGTCGTTTCATTTGGCGCGTTTCTTTTGAAACGTTTCAATGTTTACATACTGCCGTTTATACTTCATTATGTTGATATTCATGTATGTTGATATTCATGTCATAGCAAGGAACTACGCCTGGCAAGGTTTTATGAATTACGAACCGGTTCCCATCCATTAACCCCTTACCACCGTGTGGGTGTCATTTAAAAGATCTATTTCGATTCACCAAGAGTTGCAGGCCTATTATCTGGTATTAACCCTTCCTCACCTGTGACCCAGTAGGTCTCATAATGATAATGATAGCTATCTCAATTCATAAGTGATATATTTAAACCCCTTCCCACAAAATGGCTCTGATATGATACAACATGTATAATCTCGATTCATGAAGTCATATTAACCCCTTCCCACCCAATGGGTGTAATACGCCATCCAGAGATATTAACCCCTTCCTACCCAAGTGGTTTTGGATTCATGAAGTGATATTAACCCCTTCCCACCCAATGAGTGTAATACGATATCTATCTCGATTCACCAAGCGATATTAACCCCTTCCTACCCAAGTGGTCTGATAAGAGTCACGGTCTGATAAGATTTTCGATTCACGGAGTGATATTAACCCCTTCCCACCCAATGGGTGTAATACTATATATCTCGATTCAATAAGCGATGTTAACCCCTTTCTACCCACGTGGTCTGATAAGATATCTTTTTCGATTGATGAAGTGATATTAACCCCTTCCCACCCAATAGGTGTAATACGACATCTATCTCGATTCACCAAGAGATATTAACCCCTTCCTACCCAAGTGGTCTGATAAGATATCTTTTTCGATTCACGAAGTGATATTAACCCCTTTCCAATGAACTGATTTCCACGAGGAACGCTTTGCTTGCTAACCATTAAAAAGGCACACTATTCGTACTTCGTTTCCCCCTCTTTCAGCCTCTTGAGTTGGCAGGTCATAGTCAGCTGAGCGCAAGGCCCATGGGCCTCTTGTTGAAGGATCATTTTCATAATTTGCATAAAGGTGTGTATGACCAAAAAATCTAGGTCAAGTTCGATTTTGGGTGTGATGCAATTCCTATTTTGGTAGGTAGGGGGCGTTTTGTGAAAAACTTAAAAGGGCTATATTTTGATAATCGTTTGAGCTATTGTATTGAACCTTTGTACATGTATGTATTTACCTCTAGGTTGTAGTGACTTCCTGACGAAGTATTGGTGAAATCTAATTCTTGACTTTGCCGCCAGGAGGCCAAAACCAAACTCACAAAATCTGCTATGTACGCTTTGGTCAAATATGGCTTGTATGGGATTCTGATATGGCTTATTCTTTCCACCACTGTGCTAAAAAGCCAAGCGGGCACAGTGCCATTGGCACTATTTTTTAATTTTGCATGATTTTGAAACGCTAAAAGAATAAAAAAATATCGTTTTGCGCGCCACTATTCCATTTTTTACTTATTGCGTCATTCCAAGGCTTTGCAAATGCTCGTTCCCATGCTTCAACCTATGAACCGCTCGATTCGAGGTTTCATTATCTTGCTCAGTTCTGTGAAAATCAACTACTACATCTACTACAGCGCTACTATCCACCGGTGTCAAACATGCGCGAGACTGACAGCTGCTGTGCTGTGTTCCACGGATTGACATGGCGGATGATGGTTCTGCTAAGAAGCGGGAGGCATCTTGAGTAGGCGGTTTATTGCCATATGTACATGATGCCATGGAGCCCGGGGATTAGTCAGTGCGAACAACCCTACTGTCACGCTGTGTGCCTATTTTCACATTTGAAGCCTGTTTTTGGTACCAGTATGCCAAGTCAAATAAAAAAGAACAATTTTAAAACATGCCTAGGCCTATGCCAACAACTGCCAGAAATGCCTAAAGATCATGCCAACATCTGCCAGAAATGCATAAGAGTCATGTCAGTTCTTGTGCTAAAAAGCACACTTTACATGCTCAATGAAAATTTAAAGTGCAAACCATGAGAAGAGCAATGGAAGACAAGGCCTAGTAAAAGGACCCCTATCCCCCGGCCCGAGCTACAGTCTTCCAAAGCAACGGCCCTATTAAAAGAAAAAAAAGGGGGAAGGAACCCCATGCCAAATCTTTTTTGGCCCTGACAGGGAAGCTGCGAGGTTCAGAAACACAGCACCTGGTGTTGAGGCCTGAGGGGGTGATAGTTTTAAGGGTCCACATCCACCATAACTCTGTTTTGAGGAGGGTTGTCTCATTTGGACATGTCTCCAGAATGGTGAACATCAGGTCCTTGATTGAATGTCCTGGCAGTTTAAATGGGCATAGAGTAATGAGCAGTCACGGTCATCCTCTATCCCCCGCCGGATGTTGGATTTGTGGTTGTTCATCCTTCTTTGGAAACACATGGTCTGTCTGACGTACTGGTTGACTGTATGGCATCTGGTACAGGTGATACAGTAGACAACGTTCTTGCTGTCTCAATCCGTGGGGCTCCTCAGGCGGAGTTGATGGGACTTTCCGGTGGAAAGTCCCATCAACAAGTCCCATCAACTAAAGTCCCATCATCGGCCCAATTAAAACAGGAGGTGAAATTATAGGTCACGTGAATTCGAAGTTGGTTTTATGCCAGGAGCAGGCTAAGATAGCTTACGGCCAATTTGATGACAGAAAATCTGTCGGTGGTAATTCCCTGTCGAAGGCGCAGAATGTGACAGGGTGTGAGAAGAGGTGCAGCGTAGGAGATGCCTCTGAATGACCCTGTATTGAGAGGATGTTTTCAGGTGATTCAGTACTGTTATTGCCAGCCTAACAGAAAACAAATTCTTCTTTTTCCAGATTTTGTGATGAGGTAGCGCTGGTAGACTAAAGGGCCTGGATGTCCCACCATTGGTCATTTGAGATGGCGACCGGCAGAGAGGAGAAAAATCGCCACTGCCGAATATACACAGACACAATGGACCCTGACGAGATTTTTAGTCAACATCCATCACCCTACGATGAAAATGTGGTAAGTTCCCATTCATTTTCAAGGTTAGTTAATAGTATCAGAGAAACCAAGCTGTCGCTTATAGTCTTTTTGTGCCCCCGACTTTCGGAAGTCGGGTGCATATGCTGTGGCGCGTGCGTCGGCGTCAGTGTCGGTTTCGGCGTCGGTGTCCGTTAACATTTGATTTCCGTCAATTGAAAACGCTGAAAACTTGAAAACGCTTTGACTGATCAACCTGAATTTTTTTGTGAGGGTTGGTCTCTATGAGGGGACGGTTCCTTTCGATGACCAGCTCCGCCGCCCATCCAAGATGGCGGCTACGGTGGTGATCTTGAAATCGGTTTCCGTCGATTAACTTGAGAACGCTGTAGGCAGTCAAACTGCATTTTTAGCTCACCGGGGTTAGCTCTTACGATGGTGCAGCGTCCGGCGTCCGTCGTTGGCCGTTAGCAGGGCACGTTTCGTAACCGCTGTATTGATCTGAAACTTGGTACATATATGCCCCTAGGTCATATGACCCACGACACCAAGTTTCGGTCCGACTCGACTCTCAACTTTGCCACCAGGTGGCGGAAACCAAAAACACAAGAAGTGCAATAATTCCTGAACTAATGACTAGAGCATCTCCAAATTTTTATCATAGGTGTAGCTAATAAGGATACATAACATATGTAACGGGTTTTTGATTTGACCTACTTTTCAAGGTCACAGAGGTCAAAGTTCGACAAAAGTGACGAACCTGCCACAGTTTGTAATTATTTCACCGAGCGACTTCATATCTTGCATAAATATGCATTGGAGGGGTACCTTAAAAAATACCGAGTTTTGGCCCGATTGGACATCCAATATGGCTGCCAGGTGGTGTAACCTGAAAATCAAGTAAGTGCTATTACTCGGGAACGGCTTGACGCAGAGTGCTCAAATTTGTTACTTACCTCCCTCTAGATGACCTTTACATGCACATCAAATTTCGGCCTGATTTGGCTTCAAACATGGCCACCAGGTGGTGTAACCCAAAAATCATCAAAGTGCTGTAACTCAGAAAAACGCCTTAACCTGAAGTGCTCCAATGTGTTATGTGGCCCCCTGCAGATGACCTT
Source organism: Notospermus geniculatus (assembly GCA_002633025.1). NCBI lineage: Eukaryota > Metazoa > Nemertea > Pilidiophora > Heteronemertea > Lineidae > Notospermus > Notospermus geniculatus. Next base: position 274,419 of record NMRB01000454.1, read on the forward strand.
TATGTGCATGTGAAGTTTTGGCCCGATCGGACATCCAATATGGCCGCCAGGTGGCGTAACCCAAAAATCATCAAAGTCATCAAAGTGCTGAACGACTTGACCCAAAGCGCTCCAATGTGCTATGTGGCCCCCTGCAGATTCATCCCGATTGGACATCCAGTATGGCCGCCAGGTGGCATAACCCAAAAATCATCAAAGTCCTACATGGGATTGACGTGACCCAGCTTGCTCGTGATATGTACCTCCCTCTGTCTGTCATTAGACTATTATGTCCAACCCGGTGAGCACATGGTCCATGGACCATTTCATTTTGTGAATGTTGGTCTATCAGAGGAAGGTTCCTTTCGACGACCAACTCCGCCGCCCATCCAAGATGGCGGCTATGGTGGGCATCTTGAAATGGGGTTCTGTCGATTAAAGTGGTCCTGAACCGGCCAACAAAAGTTGGCACCCGATCATTTTCACCGCCCACGATCTACAGAGCATGGAGACAACCTACCTACCTTTATCCATGTTGGCTCCGAACTCAGAATACCTTCTTCTAACGGGCGTCAGGCCTAATAAACCGTCAAAGTGACATTAATAATAGTGTGGAATAAAAGGCCTTTGCGTTATTCATTGTCCGTGTATGAGTTGAATAGATTTAATAGCCATCGATGAAGGGCACAGTCAGAGCAATGTTTCTGACAGGGGTACAATTCATGCAGACAATTTGAAAGCGAGGAACACATTTTTGAAAAAGAGCGTACTGCTACCGGAAGAGTAAACAAGTCAGTGTACAAATCACCACAGTGCCGACCGCATGGTCAGCAGTGAAAAATCAGTAATTCATGATGTTGACGTGCATGAACATGCACATACCACTGTTATGTGGCGGTTTTCAGAACTAAATCTTTGAGGTTGAATAGGAATTGGGCAATGCTGCCATGCTATTTCCTGGTTGGGCATGAAAATGTATCGGCTTTTATTATTTCACTGGCGAGCAGTTTCTTGGCTTTTTACTCAATGGTAATTCCAGCCGTCGGCTTACTCCACATGAATAGGCACAAATGGATTCTTCTTCAGGTCCAATGTTAGGCACCTTTACAAGAGCAGACTGCATCGGATGGCACTGGAACACTCACTCTGAAATAGAAATGCTCCTACACCTACCACTGTCTTGCCAGAAATTCCCCATTGTCACGACAGGTAGTGCTCATACTTTGCACTGACGTCACGCGCGCGCTCAAGGCATCATGGGAATCATGATATTTTCAGTTATAAGGCAAGATAAATTTATGAAAATGAAAATTCGTGTTTTTAGCACAGAATGTCCTGACATAACCTTGTTTTGGTACCCTTCTTTAGCCCCACCACCCTATAAGGCGCACCCCAAATTTTAGACCCTTCTTCATGAAAAAAAGCCGTGCCTTATAGCCTGAAAATTATGGTAAATTTTGCTCTGATTTGTAATTCTGTTACCGGAGAATTGCCCGATTACTTGTTCAGTGCTCGAAAAGTAGTCTTTTTACGCGCCATTGGCGAGAAGAAATTGGACTTAGGCGAGTGGACCACAAGGTCAGGTCGCCAACTGGCGAATAAAAGTGATGATTTTTTAAGCTACAGGTCGCCAAACCCGGTTTCCTAAATTGTAGAAATGAGGAAGTTTTCATGCAGATTTAGAACTAATATAGAACACAACTCAGAACAATCTCAACGCCGCGCTGTATCCATGGCGGCACCAGCAATACTTTTGGGAACTCTCCGAAAACACGCAGACAGCATTCAGTCTTGCACTAATCAGAATTTGTCTGCCTGCAACATTGACACCTTTTACACAATGCATGATCATGGATTGTGCTCGACCACTTTCCTCATGACGGGATATATTGGATGAATCATCCAGGCTTCTGATCTACAACCGGCTGTTCAATTTGCGGAGTACCACCCTCTGCACAAAGCTACAATTAGACTCAATCACAATGCAGAGGGATGCCGCGCAAACCCACGAACACATGTGTTTTAGTTCACCCGGTTCTGCTGATGATGGCGCTGCGATCGCCATAGACTGCTTCCTCTCCACTGCTCCATACATTGTACACAGCTAGGTCAGAGTGCCGTTGCCTACCGTAGGTGATGATGGCTTCAGGTAAAGTTGGATCGGCAAGCATGCTAAGGCCAGACTTTTTTTATACCTTGTTTAGCGCACTTCAATTTCCAGAGATTTGTAGAGGTGGTCGGAAAAAAAATAAAAATAAAAATTTATTTTCTCCCTTCACAAAAGCATTCTGTAAAACAAGCAGAGCGGAGGAAGAAATAAAAATAAACTTTTATTTCAAAATAAATATTCATTGTTCTAACCACGACAGACTATTCATAACAGGCCTCAAAATTCAGAAATTTGCCTCCACGGCATTTGTTATTCCTACTTGTCTCTCACTTTTCCCCTGTCAACCTCTTGAGTTGCCAAGTCATAGTCAGCTGAGCGCAAGGCCCATGGGCCTCTTGTTATTCAAAGTCCCCATGTCTGTGAATGCTGGTTACATCACCTTCTGGCTGATTACTGCAGTCTAGACCTTGCACAAGAGTTCATGAATGCCTGGATATCGAGACGCCGCAGCAGTGAAAGTAGCACTAAAATTTCGTGCCAGTTTTACATCGGCCGTCCATATTCCCGCACTTTTTCGTGGCGACCTGATTTCGCAGCTTATTCGCCATTTGGCGAGGGCAGCTGGGCCAGACTTTTCGAGCACTGTTGTTGCATTTTCAAGATGGCGGTCGATTCCCCAGTTAATGTCCATGTCTTCCTCGTCGTAACCCATTATATCCTTTTCTTCTCAACAATGTCATACATATAATCTATGACAATTTCTCATCAGAAATGAAATATCAGTCAATTATTTGCAGTTTGCAAGAAGTAAGCGTCATCACTATTTTTCTAGGATTTACGTTCGTGGTGAAGTAGATCACTTGATAACCCAGTTCAAGTGATTTGGCTCGCGTATTTAGAAACTAACAAATTTTGGTGTGATGCACCGTGCGTGGACACAGGTTGGTGCGTGCATACTGAGCGCCGACCTGTGAAACACAGATGAGAAATTTCCTATGGGGTCAGCAGTGTTCTCCACGGGTTTTGGTCTAAGAGGGGCGGCGGTGGGCCTGGTCATGAGGAGTCCGCTCTCGCGTACCTGCTGCAAAGATCGAACCGCGCTCAGAGTTCTGACAGCGGTAACAGGTATTAAGCCCCTGGACAAATTATTGGATGTGCAGGAAATTATGCTTGGAGATTATGTCCCGGGTTGAGTGGAATAATTTTACAGTAGTTTTAGCGCAGTGTGTCCCTTATGTGCCGAAGGCACCGCGCAAGGAGCCAAAGGCGCCTTCTGGCGGGGGGTTTGGGGGTCCTCCCCCAGCGAAATTTGGATTTTAGGTGCTCTGAGATGCGTTTTATGAGCATCTGAGATGCATAATTGAGCGATCTAAGTCATAAATATTAGGGTGGACGAATTTTTAAGAGGGGCGGACAAATTTTTAAGAGGGGCGGGCTATTTTTAAGAGGGGCGCATTTTGCCGTCGTAATTTTTAAGAGGGGCGGGCCGCCCTTTTTTTAACTGGTGTGGAGAACACTGGGTCAGTCTACACCATCATTCGTCAATCAAGTCCAAGATACACGATAGCACAAAATTGACACACAAAATGATAATAAGCAAGAAGTCAATCTCCAGAATTCACGAATTTTCGACCCCAACCGGGGTCTTTTTCAAGTGGAACTTTACAATCTGAAACTCTAGAAAAGACATATTCTTTTCTAGAATACAAGTCTTTTCTAGAGTTTCAGATTGTAATGTTCCACTTGAAAAAGACCCCGGTTGGGGTCGAAAATTCGTGAATTTGTCAATCAAGCATGATCTATTTGCAGAGTTTTTTTATGCCACTGCCACTGCCGGTGCCAAACCGTGATCGTGGGCCAAGGTTATTTTCAGAAGTACAGTCCTCCCTCGCTATTAAGTACCTCGATTTAACGAACTCCCGGATATTACGAACCCAACGTCTGGCTCCCAAAATTTCACGCCATGTGTGTATTATAGTACGTTTGAGTCATCTGGAGCTCGATGGGCGGACTTCGGTTGTCAGGCAGACCTTGGTATTGTTGGTGAAGTCTGGCTATTGACATACGTTTTATTGACAGGACACTTCCAGCCAATCCCACGCCTGTGCCTGTGTCCAATTTCAAATCAAGGTCTAGTTGTATGTTCAATTTCAAACCAAGGTTCAGCTGGTTAGAAAACAATGTGCGTTGAACCGTTTAGAGTAAACCCTAAGTTCATTGTGGTCTAGTTTACTAAGGGTTTGATTGACATACGCCCATCGAGCTCCAGATGACTTAAACGTACTATAGGCGTGTTCGGCCAGCCGTGAGACCCAATTCCTCACCGTGATCAGTTACGTTGTGTATAATACAGTCCAAGTTTGGGTTTCATAAGTGAAATTCTATTGAGTGTAGCGCGCGTCTGGGTGATAGAAACAAACAGTGGTGGCACGCACGCAGTAATTATGCTCTAAACAGTGACAAAGAATGTTTGTTTGTTAGAAACTGAATTTGAACTGAGTGATCCAACATGTCCGACGACGGGTGGCGTGACCCACATAAGCAGTGCAGCGTTTCTGGTCTTTCCACGTGTCTGTCAAGTACATGTATGACTTTTCATCTACAAAGTGTGATTAAGTTCTTAATGGATTATTATTTCTTCACAATAATTGGGATAAATACAACTTGGCGAGTAAATTGAATGATTAAATTCGTGTTTTGTCTACACTAGGCGTATCACACGGGGAAGCGCATGCATCATGTAGTTGCACACATACACACACACACACAATTTAGCTGATCGTGGCAGTCTACTCAGTGTGGTCATCATGCCGCCACAGACGAATCCTCGCTATTGGGTCGTTTTGGGATAAAATGCCCCATTTGACTTTTTTTTTTCGCAAAAAATAAATCACATTTTTTTGTTGATATTTCTTGATTTTATGACCTGACAAGTCTTCTTATACCATTTTCTATTGCCAGCAGTGCACTTTTCGGGCATCACCTAATTAAGTGTAATTAAGAGTAGCACATGTTACGGTGGTGATCAATATGAAGACTAATCGAGAGGCCTGAACAAAAGAATTGATTTAATGCATGTGGTTTCGTCCCCACAAAAGTGCTGACATCTGGCGGCAGCTGGCAAAGTTATTTGTCATTCATAATTCCAAATATATATTGAGAAAATCTGTGTTACGGTGGTGAGTTTTAATAAGCATACGATCCACTATTTCTCACTAAAACGGGAAATATGGCACTACTACCTCAGCAAGTGGCTCCCTCGACATTAGACATTGGCGCCAATAGCATTTCCTGATCACCTGTGGTTATCAACGTAGTATAGTCATTAGTCAATAGGTGGCGTATGGGTGTAAAGTATTCGTTACGGTAGTGATTCCAACTTGGCGATGCAAAAAATTTGGCAGAAAGACTCATTTTTTCCATCACAATGATGTTTATAGTTTTCTTGCATTTCCATGATGATGATTACATTAAACTCGACCCATAGCAACAAAGTTTTTAAAATGTATTAATCAAAGAAAATTACAAAACCATTTTCATGGGGTCATCTGGCGACATGCGTTTTTGCCATAGTATGAGATATGTGGCCTCGTTTTTTTGCTCCAGGTTGACTTATAAAGCAAACAACAAGGTTTATTATCAGTTCTGGTGAATAACCTATTTCGCTCATGCTAGTCTTGTCGTAATATTCTTATAAATTTGCCATCTAGGCTTGTTTCTTTACTGGCGACAGGTATTGGGGCATTTTATCGCAAAACGACCCA
>NMRB01000454.1:297022-311036 GCA_002633025.1 Notospermus geniculatus
GCCCTCAGAAAATGCGACCTTTTGACCTCTGGTGACGTCATCGGTGACGTCATCATAATTTGCATAGCACCAAATTGTAGCTGGTCCCATATCCTTTCCAATGATACCAAATATGTTTAGGTTTAGCGACTAAAATCATCTGTAAAAGGCATTCTTATTTCCCCTACCCCTAAATTTCGGCTAAAAAATGTCGAGGTCAAAATTCAGATTTGGGCCCAGATAGCCAATTCGCAAGATGATCTGAACTGTTAACAAGTTATTTCCTGTGTAAAATCATTATACCTACCCAAAAACTCGCAAGAAAAAAGTATAACATGCATGACCACCTCCTTCAGGATTTCAGGTCATTGGCTCCCCTACTACTGATGCAAACTTTAAAATCAGTTCACACCAACACCAGGTGTTAACACTAACACCATGGCTTGAGTTTAAAGTTTGGGTTTAACTGAGGGTTGGTGTTGGTGTTAGTGTTAACACCGGATCTTAACCAAAACTTTAAAGTCACCCATTGTATTCAGAAATGGTACTCCTTCTGGGTGCCGTCACCTGAGTTGATGTCATTGACTGATAATAGTTATGGTTCCCGATCTTGATGATCGGGAACCATATTGTTTTTGGTCATGGTGTCTGTGTGTGTATGTGTGTATAGGTGTGTGTGTGTGTCTGTCTGTGTGTGTGTCCGTCTGTCACGCCTTCATATTTTATCTCCTTCAACAGCTATCGTCCTGGTAACACATCCAACCCGTAGGTTTGTCAACCTGGGCAATCCAATGAACTAATCATTTTCAACATCAAATGCCTCCATCATGATGTAATCAACATATCAGACTTGATATTTTGTCCGTCACGCCTTTATCTGATGTCATAACTCGGCTCCTTTAGCACCTAGAGCAACAGAAACAAGTTCTACCCTTAGGTTTTCATACCCAAGGAATCGAATGGATTGATTACTTTTCATCTGAGATGTAGGGGTCATGGTGATATCGATATCACAAATTTGATATTTTGAGATAACTTGCCATATTGTCAACTGAGCAACATGAAACAAGTCTTAGTTCATGCCTGCTTATCGAAGGACATGACTGTGTTAGAATTCTCAGCCTCACGTGTCTCGGTGATTGAGATATCATGAGATTTTGATACCGTATACGCAAATATTTTCGCGTGTAAAAATTCTCGCGAAAATCGCGAAATCAAAATTCGCCGCGAATATTAATACACGTATAAAAGTTTCCTGTCAACAATCCAGTCAGTTCCTTCCCTGCCCTTGACGTGAACATTAATCTACGTGAAACAGAAAAAAAATGTTCAATTCGTGAAATATTATCCCGCAAAAATATTTGCGTATACGGTATTTCAAACTTGATAATTTGAAGTATCTCTGCCCGTGTTAGAGGTGGAGGCATGATATCATCCATACTTAGGTTATTGAGTATGCTCATTTCGATTATGCAATGACCTTGATGATCAGAGGTCAAGGTCAAGGTCAAACTTGATAATTTGAAATATCTTTGTCTGTGGTAGCGATGCAGGTCTGATAGCACCCATACTTAGGTTGTTGAGGATGCCCATTTCGATTGTGCAATGACCTTGATGATCATAGGTCAAGGTCAAGGTCAGAGGTCAAGGTCGAACTTGCCAGTTTCAAATATCTCTGCCTGTAGTAGCGACAGAGACATGATATGACCCATACTTTAGGTTATTGAGGATGCCCATTTCGATTATGCAATGACCTTGATTATCAGAGGTCAAGGTCAAAATCATACATCGTACATCGTACGTCGCACATCGCGTCTCGTGGCGTGGCGTCGCGTCGTGATGTGATGTCATGTCATGTGATGTCATGTCTGAATCATGTCATGTCATGTCATCGCACCGCACCACATCACATCACATCAAGGTATCCTGATCTCTGTCAATGTATCCTGATCTCTATCAATGTGTCTGATCTCTATCAATATATCTTGATCTCTATCAGTGTACCATTCGTGTAGATGTACCTCTACACCGGGAACCGTACGACATTTACAATGTCATCTTGTTAATACTGATCAGATCATAAAAATACCCACTTCTTGGTGTGTCCAGCTTTATCTTATCTGTACTGATCCTTCAACATTCACCATGAGAGTCACAGTTTCACACTTAACCACCCTTACCAAAAAGAGGCATATGCATCTCCAAGAGGCACTACATAAAACATGCATCAAACATGCCCAAAACATGCATCTTTCCTGAGTCATGTGCATAATCCATGCACCGTTTTGATGCATGTTTTATGCAATATGCATCATCTATACCTTTTTAGTGCACAAAATGTGCCCCCCCCCAACAAGTTGATTCAGGTGCATGTTTGACGCACATGCACCAAGTGTGCATAAAAAGTTAGAATTATCTGCTATGAGAGAACAGCTTGAAGCATGTTTTATGCAGTGCATAAATCATGCTCCTCAGAGTTGCTGATTTTGAATGTAAATGTGCCAACTCCAGGCCCATGTGTAATTGGTCACTTCCATTGATAACAACTATGGCAAGCCAAAGCGGAATTTATTCAAGAAAGCAAATATCCCTTCAAGAACAAAAATTTATATTCAAGAAATTTGAAATTGTATTCAAAATGTATAAATTACCATTCAACATTTTAAAAATTATTGTTCAAGATATATTTTGATAGTATAAAAAGTCTGAAAATATTGTGGAAGATGTTTATTTTCATGTTTAAAACGAATTTATGCAACCTTGAAAAAGTTTTGTCAACCTTGAATAAAATTTTGTCAACCTTGAACAAAATTTTGTCAACCTTGAATAAAATTTCTTCAACCTTGAATAAAAATTTTCTATTCATTGATAAAAACTTTCAAATCTTGAATATATAAATCAAAATGTTGACTAGTGAAAATTTTTCAATTCTTGGATAAACTTTTTCAACATTGAATACAACTTGTTCAACCTTGAATAAAAGTTTTCAACCTTGAATAAAAGTGGTCAACCTTAAACGAAATATTGGCACGTGACCGCAGGTGATGACGTACAGCGCTCTGGTACAGTGGCCCATAAGGGACATGTATTTTTCATTTTACATTTGTATGGTTCCTGATCACTAAGATCGGGAACCATGCATACATTGTTTTTTGGTCATGTTGTCTGTGTGTATCTGTCATGTCTGTGTGTCAGTTTTGTCAGTGAAATAGAATGCTTGGATTTCCTGATCAGACCGTCTCTCTTTAAATTTTGCATATTTAATTAGGTCATGACGTCATCAGATTATGCAAATTGGGTCAAAAAAGTCGGTCACGTGACCTTGTTAGGGTTATCTCCGCTAGGGTTAGAATGGCGTCACTAAGTGCAGAAAGGAAGTGAAGTAAGGAAGGCCGAGGAATGGTAAGCATTCCATTTCACTGATAAAATGAAGGAAGGGGTTAATGCGGCAAATTGCATAATATGTACGGATGCACAGGCATGTGTACCTGATGAATGTACAAGAATTAGGTCAATATGTTAACCCATTCGGAACTTATGGTTAAAACGTGAACGTATTAATATCTCAGCAGCGCTACCTATTATTGTAGTTTTGAGTCAGCCGTTCTGTAGATACATCCCAGTACTAATGCAATGCGAAGGAATTTTTAAAAAAAATAACCCACAGGACTGCACTACAGAAAAAAACCGAGTTTCATGAAGGCGATCGCAGCGCCCCCTTTTATCATAATTTGTGCTGCGACATGATGGGACATCACCATGCACCAACATCCAATCAATTCGACCTCATTAAAATTTTTCTAGACAGGGGTATATACGGCCTTTAATTCACCTTTAACTTCCGCATTAAGCCATGTAAAAAATAGTTGGTTAATAATAGCAGCTGACGGCGGCATCTGAGGTTGAAATTGATTAGCTCATTGGATAGCCCAGGTTGACAAACCTAGGGGTAGGATTTGTTTCCAAAGCTGTAGCTGCTGAAGGAGATGAGATATCAAGGCATGACAGACGGACAGAGACACAGACACACAGACATGACAGATACACACAGACACCATGACAAAAAAAAACAATGTATGCATGGTTCCCGATCTTAGTGATTTGGAACCATACAAATGTAAAATGAAAAATACATGTCCCTTATGGGCCACTGTACCAGAGCGCTGTACGTCATCACCTGCGGTCACGTGCGTCTTGCCAATATTTCGTTCAAGGTTGACCACTTTTATTCAAGATTGAAAACTTTTATTCAAGGTTGAACAAGTTTTATTCAAGGTTGAAAAAGTTTATCCAAGAATTGAAAAATTTTCACTAGTCAACATTTTGATTTATATATTCAAGATTTGAAAGTTTATATCAATGAATAGAAAATTTTTATTCAAGGTTGAAGAAATTTTATTCAAGGTTGACAAAATTTTGTTCAAGGTTGACAAAATTTTATTCAAGGTTGACAAAACTTTTTCAAGGTTGCATAAATTCGTTTTAAACATGAAAATAAACATCTTCCACAATATTTTCAGACTTTTTATACTATCAAAATATATCTTGAACAATAATTTTTAAAATGTTGAATGGTAATTTATACATTTTGAATACAATTTCAAATTTCTTGAATATAAATTTTTGTTCTTGAAGGGATATTTGCTTTCTTGAATAAATTCCGCTTTGGCTTGCCATAAACAACAACCACAACAGAAAGGATTTAACCCTTTCGCTGCCGATTGATTTTTCAAAAATTAGCCACTGAAATCTAATTATTTGTTACTATAAAGCATGTACTGTTAGCCTGAAGAAGATAGGAATACCTTGTAGGGAATGGTCTAAGCTTTATCCTCTTTTTTCGACTAATTTGCATATATGACGTCACCAGGAGCCGCCATCTTGGATTTTTGGTAATTTCCAAAAAATCCCCACTAAAGTGTGGCTTGCTACCTTGGCAATAAAGATATCTGAATGCAATCACTGTGAATACATCTTTACAATGATAACAATGAAAAGCAATCTCATTTACACTTGAAAAAAATTATATTTTTCAAAATATTTTCTCCCAAAATTTCGCCCCCGGGGGGTGCCACCCTGCACCCCCTCAAGATACAAGCAAAATTTTACCGCAAATCCTGTACCCAGCACCTCAAAATACGTCTCAAATGATAGCGCATATGCCACGCCATCTTACGGCGACGCCTAGAACTACTATCGACGATCTATTGAGCAGCCTGAACGCTGTCGATCAGGGGGACTGTTTTATGTCGCATTTATGCGACATTGGCAGCGAAAGGGTTGACTGCCATTATTTTCAAATGGCAAAATTTATGATGTCTGTACTTTTCATGACAAAAACCTATTCAAATTCATTAAAACTTGCACATTCTGTGGATCAACTGTTTGACCAACCCCTATAGGACTCTTGTGGGGTAAGTTTCTAGAATATACTGCCAAATTTAGATCGATTTCTGTCATTTTAAAGTGATGAATCATTTGAAGTCTGATTTACTGGTGTGGTACCGGTACCCCTAGACCTCACATTTTGCAATAGGCTTGGCCTACTATAATGCGAGTAGATACCTAAGCACCTCTGGGATTTTGGCCTACATGTATGGGGGGGGGGGGAGTTCCTCCAAAACACTTCCAAATTGAGAAGCACTCAGATGATCATGCACAACACAGCACAGCCAATTCATACATGTATGTCGGCCTATACAAATATATTGTACACACTGCTCTCATACACTAATCACTTAAACAATGCCATTAATAGAACTGCATAAAAGATGCATCAATCACCCCCCCCCCCCCCACATAGCATTATCCAGTGCATCAAAAGTGCACGCATCATGCTTCAATCATGCCCCCTGGTCATGCACCATGCATGCTTCAAATAGGCATGTTTTAGGCACTTCATTTACGTATTTGATAAGGCATTTATCATGCATAAAACATGCCCCTTGCTATCTGCAACACAGGAAAACGTGTGTACAATATAAACGGTATGCCTCTTTAGTGCATGCGCATAAAACATGCACCCACTGTGTGGGGGCACACTTTAGGCATTGCACCATTCATGCATAAAACATGCCTACATTTCATGCTTATTTCCTGCATGGAATATGCATAAAACATGTTGCTTTTTGGTAAGCACAGAGACTTGTCACAGAGGTGAGCACAATGGCCCTGGCCATTTCATTCAAATATCACTACAGTGGAATCCCGGTTGGCGACCACTCCAAAAAGACGACCGGTTTTCAATGGTCCCAATTGTTTTTCTCTTTATTTCCCTTTGGGGAGTTTCACTAACACGACCACCCCGCTATCCAGACCGCGACCACAACTTTGGCTGTCCCAAGCCACATAGCAGCTCGGTAACACAACCACCCACAACCTAATTAGGGATCTGATTATGAAACAAAGGCAAGTCAGCAGTGTGTGTGCACCAATGCAAAGATGGCATATGCCATGCGCATGATGCTTGCGGTCATATAAAGGTAGGCCTAACCCTGTGTTTCCACGAGGCGTTTGCGGGCGCGGATTAGGAGGCGGGCACGGGTGCGAGCGAAATAGCTAAAGGGAAATACGTTGGATACGTTCCACCTGCGCCCACCTCCTAATCCGTGCCCGCAAACGCCTCGTGGAAACACTGCTTATAGCATGATACATGTAACGGGTGGAATATTTACACGGAGTTCACCATGATACATGTGACGGGTGGAATATTTACGCGGAGTTCACCATCTCCATACCTGCCGGACGTCCATCCTTGGAGTGCAGTGTCAGTGATCTGCTTATGAGTACCAGGCCAGGTATCAGGCCAGGTTGGAAATGGTCTAGTCTGGTTTATTAAAGCGATGTACTCGAGCTCTGCAGTACTGCACATCGATAGTTCCTTTATTTCCCGCACGGTGGCAGCACTATATTTTATGAATGGAATTCCAAGCGAGCCATCTCATTATAATACTACGGAATTTACTACGACCAATGAGTAGCGAGGAGAGTGACCATGGTGACATGATTGACAGTGTCACTCAGTGAGTGATGCCGACGGGACGAGTCCCGAGTCATCCGCAAAACCTGCAAAGGATGGTGTTGGCCGGGGTTCAACGATGTTCAGGAGGTACACTGCTAAGTCCTCATTAGTGCTACAACAATTTTCTGTCTTCACACGCCGCCATCTGGCTAAACTTGCAGCAGTGAGGCAAATTCTCTGGTCAGTCTTCCTCACACTTCGGATTTTTCCGCGCTATGTTTGTTGTCATGGCTGTTAGTCTGTCGATCTCATTCTCGGAAATACCCCGTGAGATGTTGAAATTTTTCCGGCAGTAAACACAATGTGGCTTATGGTAATCGACTCGACGCGACGCGACCACTCGATGACTCGATGGTTGCTAGGTAGGCCAATTTAATTTTCCCGCGTGACGTACTGTGAGCGGATTCATGCAATTAAGAGTGTATATAGTCTCTACTAGAGTATACCGCGCATGTTTGTAGTACAAGGTCCTTATCAGTGGTCCTTTTGTTTCCGCTCCCCAGGTGTATTTGCCCTCATAATGCGGTCATAATGCCAACAGCATGTGTGCACATTATGTTTACAATGCTACCTTGTTGAATACAATTCTACTATTTGCGATGCCACTATTTGCGATGCCATTTTTGGACTGCGCTTGTCGGCCGCGTTGACTGTGTGTTGGAAAAGATGCTTTTGATTGCTGTTTTTCCCAAACCTTATGTTTACAAGGTGCCACAACATTAATTTTGATTTAAAATCCTTCCCCTTTAGGCAATTGTTCTTAGGATATCTGCCCCCTCCCCTCCCCAGAATACCATCCTGACATCTCCCGTTCACAACCGGGGAGATGTCCGGTGGATGATCGCATGCACATTAAAATACGATAGGGGCTACATGCGATAAGACACGATTTTTGCCGTGATACATGACAATTTTTCTTTCTTAATTATTATTATTGCTACTTCAATTTACTAGTGTCATAAGGCCTGCGTAGACCTACATGTATTTGCGCGTTTTGAAGTTTCCTTAGCAACCATCGAGTGGTCGCGTCGCGTCGAGTCGAATACCACAAGCCTGATGTGTCGCCCAAATTCGTTGAAATAATATTAATAAAAGACTTTTCATGAACGTTTTATTAGCCCATAGGCCAAAAGGGCTGTTGCTGTGCTTGGCGCCTTTAGTGGTGGTCTGTCGTGCGTTAGTGCGTGCGTGCCTGTCCGTAAACTTTTCCCTTGTCAGATGGATAGCGCCTTCAGTTTTTGACGGATCATTTTCATATTGCATGTAGGTGTGTATGACCACAAAATCTAGGTCAAGTTCGATTTTGGGTGCGATGCGATTTCTACTTTGGCCAGTAGGGGGCGTTTTGTGAAAAAATTCAAAGGCTTGTATTTTGCGAATGGCTTGAGCTATCACGATGAAACTTTGTACGCATGTACCTCTAGTTTGTGGTGACTTGCACACGAAGTTTTGGTGCAATCTGATTCTCCACTTTGCCACTAGGGGGCCAAAACGAAAATATCAAATTTTTCCTTGTCAGATGGATAGCGCCTTCAGTTTTTGAAGGATCAATTTCATATTGCATAAAGGTGTGTATGACAAAAAAATCTAGGTCAAGTTTGATTTTGGGTGCGATGCAATTCCTATTTTGGTAGGTAGGGGGCGTTTTGTGAAAAACATAAAAAGGCTATATTTTGATAATCATTTGAGCTATTGTATTGAACCTTTGTATGTATTTACCTCTAGGTTGCAGTGACTTCCTGGCGAAGTATTGGTGAAATCTACAGTGGTGTGAAGTATTGTTCGAACACAGGGAATTTAGCTTTTCATTAAAAGGCAAAATTCACCGCTTCTGTATTCCAATATCTAAATCAAAAGTATTTGAAGTTAAGTCGTAGATATGCACTCCTCCAGACTGATGTGTTTTGGTTGAATTCAGATACTGCATATCGCGAGAACGGCGAAAATATCGAAATTTGACATATTTCGTGAGATTTGCCGTTATCACCATTTTGTCTGGATATTTTCTGGAATTTTTTCCCCTTGCAACAACATGTTGAATGGGGGCCTGTAGCAGCTAAGAGTGGACCGCCCCCCTTTTTTCAGGTATCCTTCACTAGACATTCAATTATTCCTTCCAGTTTGAAATTCAACACTTTGTTTTGACCTAATCTTATGGAGCATGGTCAGACGAACCTTAAAATGTATGGTTTATGTGGGTTATATTCACCCGTTTTCATTTTAGGATGAGTTCAAGTTGGAAAATAGGCAAAAAACACCAACTTTTTTGTCCTATTGGATTTTTGGCACATCAGAATCTTATGCCAGTTATTGAAATATGGTCTTCAGTTTCATTGTGAATGCATTTTTCTCATTGGTGGAGATGTACTTTTAGAAATAATGTAGCATTCAGCATTGATTGGAGTTGTATTTTAGGAATACATGCATCTAACCGCAAAACTTGATTTTTTCTCTTTTTGCTGAAAAATCACTGCTTTTTTTATTCCTCACTGTATTGTAAAGAAAACTGACTTTAAGCAGATGTTGTTTTGTTCATGTAAGGGCTATAGCTGTGTTTAATCATATCCCAGATTATCAGGGCAGTCAGATCCACGGTGTTGGTGTAGCGCCTTGCCGAAATTGCCATGTAGGAATTCCGACTGTACATCACGTTTTAATATTTTTTCTGTCAAACAAACACCAAAGGTGGATTATGGGAAGTGGGTATAGATTTTAGGAGTCCCTGGTACAGGGTAGTTTTTGGAAAATCTCAGTGACAATTGGGGATGATGTGCTGTCTGCAGGTTCACCAGAACATTTTCCGACTGTACGTCATGCAAGCTTTTTCAATAAAAAACAGGCCAATACTCAAAAATATACTCTGCTGATGGGTAACAATTGTATTTTTCATGTTCAGTAAGTTAGTTTCTCTGATTTAGGCCCATAAATGGGCACATGAAACACTCAGGGTAAACCCTGAGGCTCAATTTGGGCCAAACTCCCATTTTACACACTTTTTTTGAGAAAAACTGAAAGTGAAAGGTCTTTGTTTGAATTTAATACCCCTACCGTGTGGTTCTCATACCAAGTTACTTCTCATAACAACCACAACAGCTACTGCTTAAATTTATTTTTTCGGCTCATTTTTTGGGTTATCTCTTTTCCATTAGTCAAAAATTCATGTGGCCACAGAATGAAAACGACTTGGAATTAAGCTCTGATATTTCAGGTTCCTTCATTCTAGACCCACACCATTTGAAAAAACTCAAATTCTTGAACTTTTGGCAACTTTCATTTTTTGCCTCCGATAGGACAAAGTAGTCCACACTTAGCTGCTACAGGCCTGGGGGTATTCCCAGAAAGTGTTTGGAAACAGAAGTTGATATTCATACACCTGATATTCAAGTTTGAAGTCTGTGATATTTTTCACTAACAATTTTGATATTTTCCAGAAATCTTTGTATCACTCGCCAACTGTAAAACGAAGTTGGATCAGATAGAAAACCATATCCTACATCAATTTTAGCGAAAAAAATCACTTTTGATTAAGTCACTTCATCAATATTGCAAAATATCAAAATCGTGGGATATATCAAGAACATGATAAGTTGAATCTCTCCTATTTGCGAATCAGTATCATCATCCAAACAGCGGCAGATGGTACCCCCAGTCAACGTGCTGTTGCAAGAGAAAGAAGTCTGCAAAATATCCAGGCAAAATGTTGATAATAGCAAATCTCACGAAATATGTCAAATTTCGATATTTTCACCACTCTCGTGATATCCAGTATCTGAATTCAGCGAAAACATATCAGACTAGAGGAGTGCATATCTAAAAGTGACTTCAAATACTTTTGATATAGATATTGGAATACAGAAGCGAGGAATTTTGCCTTTTAACGAAAAGCTGAATTCCCCATGTTCGAATATTAATTCACACCACTGTAATTCTTGACTTTGCCGTCAGGAGGCCAAAACCAAACTCACAAAATCTGCTATGTACGCTTTGGTCACAGATATTCAATCTCGTACCCAGAGATTCGTTACGCTCGGGCCGAGGTTGTAGGTCGCTCCACTAATCTCTGGAGACGGCTAGCCATTTCACGCCTTAGGTGTGATTATTATTATTATTTCTTATTCTTAGGTGTGATTTTTGGTACCGTGCAATTTTAGACGGAATTTTAACCACAAATGCACTGAAATGACTTGAGATGACTTGAGTATAAAATGTACACACAAAAATGTCCTTAGAAAGGTTTTTTCGAGGGATCTGTTGTATTTATTGAGGAGTGAAGCGGGATGCGCTGTGTGTAACGCATTTGCCTTGCATTTTGGTTCCAGAATCCACCGCTAGGGCTTAGCCGTCTCCAGAGATTAGTGTAGCGACCATCAACCTCGGCCGAGCGTAACTAATCTCTGGGTACGAGATTGACAGATATTGTCAAAGATGGCTTGTATGGGATTCTGATATGGCTTATGCTCTCCACCACTGTGCTAAAAAAGCCAAGCGGGCACAGTGCCTTTGGCACTATTTTTGTATAAAACGTAGATGATACTGTAATTTGATGGTTCAAAGGTGCTAGAAATCACACGAGATCAGTTTCAAGAATCCCGCCAGCTATGAATGAAATTGGGGAGCTATCGCGGGTCGCGATACTTGAACAAGATTTCATTTTCAACCTCGCGAGTACATCGCTTTAATGAAACATGGATAAAAAAGAAAATATTACCGTTAGTTTACTTCGGTCAGGATCGGCACTCATCGGGCCGATTTCAGTAAGGCAACCACTGCCGCTAACGCGACCAATTTAGGTCTGTCCCATGGCTGGTCGTGTTACCAGGGTCCCACTGTATTTTCACTTCAGTAGTGTTTTTCTTTAATTTGTTACATTTCAAATGCATTTTTTATGCAGAAGGAAGACTAATTTTGCATTTTGGAGTGTAAAAAATGACTCTGGAGGCCATTTTTAAACAAAAAAAACCCCAAAAAAAATTTTTGAAAAAAAATTGTTTTTTCAAACAAAATATTTTTTGAAATTCCCCCCCCCCCCTTGACAATCCTGGCCCTAAGCACTGCCAGATGGCTGTTGGGTTTGTAGGATGATATTTACGTGATCGCCACAAGGATCAACAACATTTTGATATTGTCATGTCATATTTTGATGTATGTGATATTGTCACACAGGCCCACTCAGCAGGGAAGGGGTTAATCTGAAAAAACTTGGCCTATTTTCCTTTCACTATAAATATGAAATCAAAAAACATCAACAATTTCTGAGATGTGATTTTCCACCACTGTGTTGATTCACGTTTGAAATGCACTAGCTAGCCGTCACTAAAAATTTTCAATTTGCGTCAGCTTTCTCATCTGTTCCATAATTTCGAATGTCAGAACGTTCAAAAATGCGTTGGCCTTCCCACGCCAGCGTTGCAAGCCTTGCCCGTTCCTTGTTGGACAATCCATGATAGTAAACCATCGATTTCCTACTATAGCTCCAGAATTCTCTTTCTCCTTTGGCGAAAATTATGTAGACGAATGTACCAAATGTACAAAGTACACTTGCTGTTATAAAGATGATTTTCCACTGGCCTGGTGTTTGCTGAAACAAGAGAATTGAAGTTGCGTTGCTTTTATCATTAAGACATCAAACCCCTAAGGCCCTTATTACATAGAAGTATACGCTTTACGAAAATGGTGGAAAACAAAGGCTTCGAATGGATTCACGACCGTGAAGCCAGTTGTTAACCAGCGTTTTTGTATACCGTATTTTTCTATGTAATACGGGCCTTTAAAGGAACCACTTGAGCACACTCTGTTTCTTGTCCGATGAGTTCTAGTTTTTCTCACCAGATGGCTCTTATCACCCTAAGTTCCATGTTAAAAATTTCTGATCAAATTTGGGTTGGTGGCTGTAGCATACAACAATCCACTAGCCCTGAGCCCAAATTTGTGAGGAACGACCAATTCATGAAGTGCCAGGGCTGGATAAACCTGTTGGTCACATGTAAACATATGTACAGTAGCCTATCTAAATGTATAACAGATCACCCGAGACACACATTGTGCGCGCGGGTACTGTCTGCTAAATGTTCCATATCACAAGATAGAACTACTGAATGGAATCGTATGGAATTTTCATACATCATGGAGAAGACCCATGGCTACGGGAGAAGTTTCATTGAAAATTTCTTTGGGTATCACGTTTTTCTCAGAATGTCACAAACCATAAGTGAAACCTTAAATAGGGTTTGATGTCTTTATGCTTTTGTCCATTTGTAACATTGAGGAATCCGCAGAACATTTGATCACAACAAGGCGGCACTCCGAGCGGTAAATGTACCAAAGATGTCAAAAAGCAACACAATGACGTCTCGCGCCAACCTCGGCCCCTCCTTAATGGAATGGATGTACGCTGATTGGCTGGAATGCTCATGGTTTATTATCTATTCACAACTCGCGTGCGCACATCGTCTCACAAACTTTCCCCAATATCAAAAATGATATATTTTAAAGAGGTTTTGAGGCCTCGCATAGATTCCTCACAGAAAATATTACCATGGCCAGTGACATGTTGAGAAGGTATATGCTACTTAAAAGGGACTTAGACGAGCAATGCGATCTCTAATGGGTAATTTGACTGCCGACATCAAGGGAGCCACCTAGCGGCAGCAACACGAACTATAAAAATCCATTACAAAATGTATCAGGTCCAAGGTTCCATTGGTCCCTTGGGTTGGAGAGTGGCGTGGTGACGTTGGCTGTCGAGAAAAAGTGGCAATACCGGGCTCCTTTGATAATGCCACATTCTGAAGCGACGACTTCCATATTTGGCGTCACAGACCTTGAATGAATGGGATAGCATGGTGCCATGTACATAACAACACTAATGTGGACGGGCAGTTTAGTGGCAGATTTGAGATGAACAAACAACATAAAACATAATATTATGCTATGAAATTGCCAAAAATGAACTGGAAATAAAAAAACTACAGTAAACATCGCATAAGTCGGAGTCGAATAACTTGGATATAATCA
>NMRB01000454.1:323253-336332 GCA_002633025.1 Notospermus geniculatus
TTAAAAGGTAGCAAATGCCGACCAGCAGCTGTGGATTGTCCACAGACATTATCGAAGTGGCTCATAATAAAGAAAGAACTCCGTTTTAAGACGATGAGGAGGTTGTTTGTATGTATGGCATCATTAACATATTGCCGGACTGCGGATTTCGCCGCCGTGCCGGTGTAACGTCAGCGAATTCTGGGGCTCCTTCCGAGAAAAGACCAACTTGCCTGGCATACCGGCTGACATCGTCATCAGTGATGTCACTCGTGTCGGATTGAACACTCTTCATGCTGTTATGCGTGAATGTATCCTCTAAAACTCCTCTGAATCGAGGAGAAATCTCGACTCTGCGAACTGGTCGCATCCATGTTGTTTTGAGAATCAGCTGTCACTCATTCAGAACTTGCCCAATCAGTGATCGCGTAGTAAATAGTAACCACGTGACGTGATGATTGACAGGCGCTCATTCATACTGGCGTAGTGCGGGAAAATGAAAACGAGGCTGTCTCGCTCGCCCCGGCGGTTTAGGATCACTTTAAGTGAACAACTTGACGTGCATCTGAGGCATTAGCGATCCACATGTTTTCCAAAATAAATAAATGTTTTTCATTAAAAATTTTATAGGACAGTGTCTCTCTAATCCCTCTAATTAGTAAACAATCCCATCCAGTCATGCACATTTGATGAATAAAATTCGGTATCACCCACTAGCCATCCTCTAGGTCACAGAGGTTAAAGTTCAAAATTTTGCCTTTTGGTGGCATTTGTAACCGCAGATCAAGGATTATGATGTAGGTGCATAGCCTATTAAAATACACGTCAGATTGACTGAATACCAATTTTCTGAATTTCCACTGAGTATCATGGTTGGAGACAGCAGCATGCAGCTGCGCCTAGACCAAACACTAGTTCTTCACATTACAAAAGAGACTGGGCCTAGAAACGTTTCTGCATTATGTCGGAAAGATCTTTCGTAGTGTGTACACCCAGTGTTATACTAGGTGTTACACCGTGCCTGGTGTTTATGTGGAGAAATAGGGTGTTACACCTAACACTGGCACCAGTCACCACCTTCAACACGGATTTTGACCTCACCCATTGTCTGACTGCCTAATTGGAAAGAAATGATCAGCAAATACATACACTGTACATGTGCACAGGCCTCTGGAGAGTTGGTCAGTGGAGTATTCCGCGTAAAATTGGGGGAAAGTGAGCAGACAATGGCCAAATCTATACTATATTATATAAAAAGACAAGGTGTGCAACTCTTCCGACCCGACTTCAGCGAGAAACATCCAAACTTCATCGCGCCGGCAGAACATGATAAGATCGTCGAATCTCAACAAACTTACTCACCGATCATGCAGTGACATCTATATTTCTACAAACAATCCACTTTACTGCGCAACTTTGAATTCAAAGGCCTCAATTCGCACCATTTATTTCATAATTTTATGGAAGAATCTGCCCTTCGACCCGGCCTCCATTACCGACGTCACTGCCGCGAGTCGCCCAAGGCTTGGGCCAAGGATGCCGGTTGCACGATTCTGATTGGCGTTGCAGTTGTGAAATATTTTTATTTACAATATTGACCAATCAGAAGCACCCAATGCTTCACCCCGGCATGCCCAAGTCACTGTCGAACGACTCGCGGCAGTGACGTCGGTGGAGGCCGGGTCGAAGGGCAGATTCTTCCATAAAATTATGAAATAAATGGTGCGAATTGAGGCCTTTGAATTCAAAGTTGCGCAGTAAAGTGGATTGTTTGTGGAAATATAGATGTCACTGCATGATCGGTGAGTAAGTTTGTTGAGATTCGACGATCTTATCATGTTCTGGCGGCGCGATGAAGTTTGGATGTTTCTCGCTGAAGTCGGGTCGGAAGAGTTGCACACCTTGTCTTTTTATATAATATAGTATAGATTTGGCCATTGTCTGCTCACTTTCCCCCGATTTTACGCGGAATACTCCACTGACCAACTCTCCAGAGGCCTGTGACATGTGATACCTCGTTGCAACTTTGTTACGCCCGGCCTGCTCAACGAAGTTGAGATGGGGCATTATGTTCTCGGAGAATTTCTGCTTCCACCACTTCCGCACTCCCTATTCCACCCGCATAAATCAAGAATGGATTGCCGGATTGACTTTGAATTTCTGTGGCAGTGTGGGAGTGGATAGGAGAGTTGCCGTTCAGTTTTGGTTGCAATCCGATATTCAATAATGGCTGCCAGGGAGACATCTTGGATTTTGTATTCCAGACTACAGATCTGTGATTTTAGTTGGGGACCATGTTTACAAATTGGGAAAAATGTGTGCCCAGTTTGAAGGCCGACTGCTTCGCACTTATCTATCTGTTTGAAACATTTCAACTACCATTGAGAAGTCAAGAATCTCTAGTTTTTAAATGTCTAAGCAGTTTGAAAATAGACTTAGGGACCTGGCCGCAATCACCATGGAATTCAATCATTTGAGCCTCAAAAGTTTGCAATTTCAGGCCAACAGAGTTATGTCGTGGGCGCCGCTGACGTGACATGACGTCGTCCTTTGACGCAGTGGTCCCCAATGACGCAGTGGTCCCCAACCAACGTCATGGATCTGTAACTGATAAAAGGCTTGTCCGATTGATCTCATATATTTGTGGCATAGTCTAGTGGGATTGGTGGGGAAGGTGCCCTGCCTGTCAATTTTGGTTGTGATCTGCTGTTCAATATGGTTGCCAGGCAGAAGGCAGACATCTTAGATTTCGTATTCCGAACTAGAACTGACCGACGGCTTGCCCGAATGATTTCATATTTCAGTGGCATAAAGAGGCATGGGTTGGGGGAGGTGCCCATTGAATTTGATTGTGATCTGATATTCAATATGGCCGCCAGGCAGACATGCTGGATTTCGTATTCTGGAATTTCTCAAGCACAGTAGGATGTATTGAGGTATGAGCAGGGGCATACATTGCGACAAGAATATATAAGTAACAAGAATGTACTCCGAATTGTGCCAAAAAGTGAGTTTAATAATTTGCCTCTGGCGACCCTGTAACCGAAGGGATCTTAATTTGTGAAGGGTTATTGTGTAGAGAAGATCATTACGAACAAAATGGCACCTCCCATAGTTAATGCACTCAGAAATAACCGAGCTACAGAGCAGTTTTGAATGGACCATATTTTCGACAAATTGATATTGTACTTGATCTCAGGGTCCCCTCTGACCTATACAACAAATCCATGGTTTCACCACCAAAATAAAAAAAAAATTGTATGCCAGTAATATGTCCGTAACTTTACATAAGAATGTTGATGATTCTAAATAATACAATTCAGTCAACAATCGTTAAATCTAAACATTGGTTATTTAATTAGAAGGCCTATAATTACCGTACGCCCTCTGTTATCAGAAAATGTAACCTAATGCCCACCCTTTTGATTGATCACTAAGTTGTACATTCTTGGTACTTATATATTGGTTCGCTATGGAGCCGCTTGGAGCGCCAGCTGCGGCCATATGGACCCCTATTTTCACACCACTTTTCCAAAGCATTTGTATGACGTAATCAAGCTTTACTTGACGTTTACGGCCTTCTTTTGCGGAGTTTGAACGTCATATTGCGTCTGGTGATAGTCTACCATTAGCTGTCGACCTGATTGGTTGGGCAGTACGAACAAACGTCAGGAAAGGTACAAATTTCGGCGATTTCTAAATCTATTTTTAGACATTTTAATAGGGAGGCCAGACGGGAGTCTGGGCGGTAGATAAAATGGTGTTTAAACGTTTGTAAACTGTACAAAAAAATGTAAATACGTACATGGACAATGTTGTCAATAGCTATTGGGAGCTATTTTATGTAATGCGCACAATTAGACACGATTTTTAATGCAGTTACCGGTCAGGAGTTGAGAAGTCATTATCCTTGCGATTCCGTGACCTGATCGTCAATCAATACACCGCGGAGGGACTATTTCTTCACATATTAGGCCCAATATGCATGCGCGATGTAGTTCGTAATGTACTGGTACTTTATATACAATCGCACTGTTTTCGTCAGTCTTTGATACAAAAAATGTTTCTTATTTTGATACATTTATCTACGCTGACGGTGGACAGGTTAACGATTGTGCATCTTTTGCCGAAATTTCAACACAGGCGGAAATTTCCAGCGCCGCCTGACATATCCAAACAATACATGGATGCATGCATCAGCGCCGCACAGAGTGCATAGTCGCCATGGCCGAGTGGCAAAGCAGTCTGCCCATGGAGCAGAAGGTCTCGGGTTCGATACGCGGGGAGTGTAAATTTTCTTTGGCTTGACTCATTATTTTCTTGTTTCTTCTTTTACCCTTTTTTGTTTTTTTTTCATCGTGTATTTACTGATCTTGCGTTTATTTCGCATGGGAATGCATGTAAAACATGTCTTAGGCCTACTGTTATCATTACAGTCATCACTTCCTCCACATCCTTAATTCCTCACTTCTCCCCAACCATGCTTATTCGACATAGCGAACCCCAGTTGCCACCAGGCTTGTTCTTGATTGCGATCATCTCGATTGCGTTATGTCTAGTGTAATTAGTTAATCGCAATTTAGTAAGTTCATCATCATTAGTAAACCAATGTGATTAATTATTATTAGTGATCAATGGTAATGTTGATTATGAAGTGATCAACAATCACATCTTTTTATGACATGATGAATTTGCCAATTTTGCGCCTCTTTCAAGTCTATTAAGACGATACATTAGAGGCTAAGCTGGTAACAAAATTAAAAGTGATTAAATCAGCTAAGTTTTACGTTCCTTCCTAAGTGGGCCAAAATGACTGTGGGCTGAAATGGCAGGGCTGAAATGACTGGGCCAAAATTGCAGTGGGCCGAAATGACCTGTATCCACAAAGAATGACTTGGTGTGATTGTCCCTTTAAGAAAACAGCTCCTTTTGCATTGTGGTTTCCTCACCTATTCCAGTGAAAAGTTTCCGCACGGTCACTGTGTAAAATATTCGCTTGGTGATGAGATAGTCACCGAGAGGTCCCGCTATCCACTGTACTATGAAACCGCAGAAGTACGGCAGCGTGGAAAGAAACGCATTCTGAAAAAAAATGCCAAATTTAGTGCAGTTTCCTCATGTTTTGTGTTTATCAGTCCCACGTATAGTATAACCATGAGCTCATGGTATGGCATGAGATTTTAATCGATGCACAGCCTGTAATATGAGAGCCTGTACATCTATCATATAAGCCAGTGGATAAGTTTCATAAAAATTGTACATTTCTTCTGCCGCTTCGAAATCAATGTGAATAGTACAAAATGTACATTTCTGAATTTGCAAATGTCTTTTATCTATTTTAACAAATTTTTAGTGGAACCTCGTCCCCAGGTGCACATTCGCATATTTGCACAGGTTTTGCATATGACTGGAGCATGGCTTTCCTGGAGGCTAGATTCACTCGCTATGAGAGGGCCGCTCAAGAATCAAAACAAACCCCTCGAGCTATTCGCTTTAAGCATTGCCCTAAGCTTTGGGCAATGTTTTTTTTGGTAATTGATAGTAGCTTTGGGCAATGTAGCTTTGGGCAATTCATTATATTACTTAGTCTTACCTCATTCATATCAAAATGCAGTATGGTCTTCATGTATGTTGGCAAGTTTGTGATTAAGCATTGAAAAGCGAATCCGCCGAGAGTATGGACTATGATCAAACACCAAACTGACCGTGAACTGATAAGATGCCTCCAAGGAGTGGGTTCTTGGTGCTGGAGTAAAAATCATGGTGGTGAAAAATTAGTATTGCCCCGAAGAATATGCAAATTAGGTCTCGAAAGGTGTTGCTTACCTGGTGTAAAGGTGTTGGTTAGCAGCACACTGGCCGCCAGCTTTGGTGTCCAGAGGCTTTTTTTGGAAGCCAATGTCCAAACGCCAGAAAAATCTCCAGTGTGCGGGCACTGGATTAGTCTGTAGTTAGCGGCCAGCGCCAGAAATCAAGCTGGTTTGATTTCGGACTCCAGTGAACTCCTCATGACTCTGAAGCAGCCTATTGTGCTACCGACTGCTGCTCACGGGGATCCTCTCACTGCCAACTTTGGCTGATAGAGACGTTTGGTTGAACTCTTCTGGACACCGAAGTTGGCGGCAAGCAAGAAAACTTTGACCTACGGTTGCACTGATTATGCGAGGGAGGGACCATAAGGCTCTGAGGGTGGTTACAAAGGGGGCAGAATAGTTGTAGTGGGCATAATTCGTCATTTGGCAATCGGCCCTGTCCTCCTCAACGCGTTGCTTTGAATGCGAGGGCACTGTTCGCCAAAGGGGGGGGGGTTCGCACCACGACCCCTGGAGACGCCCATGACTCTGTTTACGTCGTGGCACCTGGGGAATGGGGGCCGGAATTACATAGGCCTTCGATTGGATGCTATCAATGCCATGGTAACACCACCTTTTTACAGTATATGCTCCGAACTCTTCTTTAAACCAGAAATGTTTTTTTTAAATGGTCACTGCGGCCGCCAAGGGTGGTTTCGAACCCCCGAACACCCCCTGGATCCACCTATAGCGGGTGATCCACTGTTGCGATTTTGGCTTGAGACGGGGTATAAGGACTTCCGATCGCAACTGTCTTCGGAAGAAGAGTATAAGGACAGTCTAAAGTGGTTCGCCAACAGGAGGGACATTGCGGTCCATGTTTGTGGAGACATTGGAAAGTGTATTATGAGTAAAAGCCTGCCTTCAGTTACATAGGATTCAAGTGCAGAGCCACTGGTGTCACAGGCGGTGCCAGTGTGGTTTATAAACTTTGGCTGGAGGCTGAGAAAGCAGAGCTTGAACTTCAACAGGCAAAGCGCCAAGCAGCGTTGTTGCTTCTCTCGAGTTGGAAAAGTCAAAGCTACAAGACAAGACCAATCTCTCATCGAAAAAGCTGAACTCAATGCAAGGCGCACGCGAGAGATGGCTGATGCTTCAAGCCAAGGTGAGGCATCAGAAGCACTGGGAGCTGACCCACCTGTAGGTGCCATGACCCGAGTCGGACAGTGGTTGGAGCAGTCACCCGATGAGCACGAAGCGGCTGAACTTATTACTTTGGGACCACGTCAGAGGCCCAGGAAAAGGCAGATGAAATGAGCAAAGACATTCATCATGCTGACACAGGCCTGGCTGATGCAGGACATGGAGAAGATCAGAAAGCCGACGATCCTTTTGATAAGAGTGCGAACCCCTGGTCAGACCAGTTAGGTGTGCAGTTTTCACTAACTCCAGCTCCAGCTGCCACAATGCAACCGCGACAGAAGGACTTGAGTCAACCAGAGAAGCCGAATTTGCTTCTCGATAGAACTACCTACACAGCAGGACAGGCAATTGGAACCGACACGCCCGAGTGAACTAGAGCCGAGTGCACAATCGTTTCATCCGACGACTCGACCGAGCACTATCTGGCAACAGGGGGCGCCAGTGACGTCAGCTTTAGTGCAGCAACACAATCAAGACCAGCTGTTAGCAGCTGCCAAGTCCGGTGGTGGAGTTCAGCACGAGGCTCAGTCAACCCAATGTGGATTCAAACAGGGTGTTTCTACTGATGGCTGGATCGACAAGCTGGTACCGGGTGTAGAGACTATGTTATATGACGACGAGTCAGGAATGGGAAACCAAGACAAACTGTTAGCGTACCTTGTTCAGAGTGAAAGTGAAAAGAACTTGCCAGCAATCGAACTTCCCACCTACTGGGTTGGTTCTCCCACCACATAGTGTTTCATCGCTATAGATCGATGGCGTTGATTGCGGACCATGTTTACATGATTTGACCAGGGTGACCTCTTTTTAACGGGCCGCCCTGAATTTATTTCTGGCGGGATGCCTTAACAAAGCACATCAGTGTGTAACCCAGCGCTTCTAGGTCAAAGCGGATGTTAGTTTTTATCTATACCTGGCTGTGTCTTTGCGTGACTGCCGTGGAAACGAAAAATTTGCACTTCTATGTTTACATAAAAACGTGGAATCATCATGACGTCCCTCCGTGACGTTGCATTGGCATGCACGGATGTACAGGCCGACACTACGCTCACTTGTGACGTGACGTCATGACGTCACTCGCTGTGGAAAGCTACGCCCGAATTTCACACGTGGGGAGTTGTTTCATGTGGCAAAACTCGCATATTTTACCGACTCGAAAACAGATTTTCTCTAGAATTTCGTTACTTTAGTAAAATAGGGTAATAAGCAAGAAGTCAATCTCCAGAATTCACGAATTTTCGACCCCAACCGGGGTCTTTTTCAAGTGGAAGACCCCGGTTGGGGTCGAAAATTCGTGAATTCTGGAGATCGACTTCTTGCTTATTATCATTTTGTGTGTCAATTTTGTGCTTTTCTGTATCTTAGTAAAATAGGGAATATCTTCTCCCAGATACATGAAAAATAAAAGCGGTTTCTTTACAAATAAGTTTCGAAATAGAGGTCTCTTTTGGTGTTGTCAGTTTTCACCCGAGATGGTCCGCAATCAATGATGTTTATCTATAAGAGGGTTCCTCATTAACGTCACAGACTGTATTATCACCCTGACAAGACTCAACCATACGATGGATCTTGAAGGCACGGATATCATCGTGAGGGCCGTCAAATGGCTTCCCAGTGACAAGATTGCACACAGGAATCGGTTAGTTGCCAAAGTTGCAGCAAAGAAAGAACCATCTATCTATGATCTCCGTGATTGGCTGCACGTGTGTCTGTTGGCTGATTCGAATCCCTATGCGGCAGTTTATCGTCGCTGAACGCAGTAGCAGAGGGTCCAGCCAGCAGTCAGAAGGCGACAGGAACACAGTCCACCAATGGAACTACCCGAGGGCGGGAGAGTACTGTGAAAGATATGAAAGATGGTGATAAGAAGGGAAAGTCTTGTGATCTGTGTCAAGGCCCTCACCCAATCAACAGGTGTCGCCAGTTTATCGCCAAGGAAGTATCAGGAAGGCGTGAGTTAGCCAAGACGTTGAGACTCTGTTTCAACTGCCTGAAACCATCTCATCAGGTAAAAGATTGTCTTTCTTCCGTCAGATGTAAGGAAGGAAGTTGTGGAAAGAAGCACCACACCCTTCTGCATGAGTGCCGTGAAGTACAGAATCCTAAGTTGTCCACAGCTCCCATTAGGG
This sequence comes from Notospermus geniculatus, assembly GCA_002633025.1. Taxonomy (NCBI): domain Eukaryota; kingdom Metazoa; phylum Nemertea; class Pilidiophora; order Heteronemertea; family Lineidae; genus Notospermus; species Notospermus geniculatus. Next base: position 332,357 of record NMRB01000454.1, read on the forward strand.
ACACACACCGCATGAGCTACTGCAAAATCTTGTCCGCAGTCAGGTGTACTTCACTGCGGACAGAAATTAGGTCATCCAGGTGTGCTGTGTGCATTTATGGGATGCAGGGCTGGTATGCAGGGCTGGCCTAATACATTAGTTTCGCAGTAGCTCACGCGGACTGTGCCCCTTATGCCAGCTACCCTCTCAGCACGGAAAAACTATTTTCATTCAACTTGTTGCTGTCTATGCCACTGGAGACAATGGATTCATCGTGCCTACCGTAGCCCTTCTTGACTCTGGGAGCCAAATTACTCTAATCCATGATTCCCTGGCAAAAGATCTTGGGCTCAAAGGAGAGAGGATGCCACTGACGATCCAAACGATGAACACTCAAGTTATGAGGCATTCGGAACGACCTGAGGCGAACTGCTTATCGGCCCACTGTACGGCGCATTTCACCTCACACTGTACGGCGAATTTCACCTCGGACACAAGTCCAAGGCAGCCATGTTGTTATCAACAAACCCACGTGACCGACCGTGGGACTATTTTCGCCGAATTTTGCCCTGCTAAGATATCCAAGCTTATTTGCTGGATAAGTTGATGCATATTATATATAAACTTACCGATATCTCACCCGATCTGCCAATTTCACTTCACTCACAATACTACGGTATTACATGAGATGATGTCACTATTCCCGCCTCAGCTTGCCTGGCGCGATTGGACCCTGCGCATTCTGTGTGTCATTCAATAGCTGGATGACCGGAGCAATCCCCTTCAGCAGGAGCTTCTGTTGGCGCTGGATGGTATTATCCACAAACCTTGTTGACTTCTTTATCTTGGACCAGATAACAGTATTGGTCTTAGGCACAGTCAGTGCTGCACAATTACTTGGTGCTGGGTATTTCTTCAGAGTCTCTTCCAGCAAGTTCTCATTTGGCTTACAGCGAAGTCCCTTGTTGACAATATTAGCCAATTTCTCCACAACTGGTGGTGCCAAGGTGTCGGCAGGCTCGAAAAACTGTTCCAAATCCCCAAGGGGATCGTCAGCAGAATTCTGCTGGCCATTTGCCAGCTGCTGCATGCCCAACGACTGAAGTCCGGAAAGTGGGTCATCACCACCATCATTATCCTTGTCGATATATTCACCTTCCTCCCCTCCCTGACCAAAGTCAGCAGGAGGTAAAACAACAGACTGAGATTCGAGAGTGCTCAATCGCCGAATCAAGTCCTGATATTTCGAAGCCAAGTCACTTTGTTGTCCAGAATCTGGCCGAAACGAAAAAAGTCCGCCATTTTGTTGCTTGTCTGACACAGTCTCGCTCGAGCCCGGGCCGCATCCATCATTGCCCACAGGCGCAGACCCTGCCGAAGCGTTCTTTTTCTGACGTTTGGCACCATTCGAATCCTTGCCAGACGGTTCCTTATCATGCTTATGTCCTCGACCCGAGCCCTGACGATCAGGAGCTCCGTCTTTCATGTCTTTCTTGGCGTCCGCCATTGCCAGTCAGCCTCCGATGTACAAAGCACATGCAAATGTACACTGTGGCGTTGTCGTAGCTCATGTGCTGGACCACGCACAGCAACACGAGAAAAACTTCAAAAAATCGCAAAAGCGATTTAGTGAAGCATAAAAATCTTATCCAAAAGGATCTAGAGTCCCGAAAGAATCTTAAGAGATATAAATCGATACCCAAAAAATCCGAAAACCCCCTAAAATTGCATGAAATGCAAGCCACGAAGAGAAGCAGACAATTTTCTGAAGCGGGTCACGTGATGTTCTGTGGCGGGAATAGTGATGTCATCTCATGTAATCCCTTCGTATTAAGTTCGTTCAGTGAAATTGCAATCAAACTGCAACTTCCAGGTAAGTTTTGTTTAATTTTCCAATTATTGATCAATAACGCAACGTTTTTGTGTGACCTATTTCGTTCATGCACAGGGTGTGATGAGGCAACCGCATCCAAAGCTACAGAAACTCAAGGCAATCACTGCGCATTCAAGATGGCCGCCTTGGAATTGTGTACGAGGGGAAATGCGAGTGTCTACGGAAATTGCCGAGCAGTTGCCTTCGGAAGTTCCAAATGGTTATGAGGCAGTCCCGCAAGGTGTCGCTTGGGATCAAATCGCGGGATCCAGATTCTCAAGCACTTATAATCGGTAAAGCTTGGACGGTCAGAGCAGACTCATTCAGATGTTCTATGCAAAAGCTAAGTGACGATTGGGATCATTGTAAGAACCTTGGAATACCCGAATGTATCCACCCTTCAGATGTTAGGATACTGATTGGAATAGACTACCCTTAGGCGCACTTGCAGTTAGAAATTCGCAGAGGGAGCAAACACCAACCCCTGGCTGTACGCACAAAGCTTTGATGGACTGTCATGGGAATCAATGGCAAATCAGAAGAAAGCAGTCCAAGCCAGAGTGAATTTCATCCACGCACAGGAACTGGCTCTAAGGGAGCAGCTGCAGAAGTTCTGGCAGACAGAATACTTTGGAGTTGCACACGCCATGGAGTACCCTTCATCTGCTGAAGACAGGCAAGCACAGAAGATACTGGACGATGACACAAAGTTAGTGAATGGTCACTACCAGGTTCCAATGCTTTGGAAGAGTGATGCTTGCAGGCTCCCTGATAACAAACCCATGGCCCAATGTCGCAACGACTCGCTCATCAAACGGCTACAGGGCCATTCCACGTTACGTGCGTTACAGTTCGGACACACATTTTGATGATAAATATGACAATAATTTTTTATTGCTTGGAGTTTCCATTTTGTTTAAACATTGTTTGTGGTCCTGGGTCAGTACTCTTTCATGGAAACTCAGAAAAATTCCCCTCCCTTAGCCAACTTTTTTGCTACAGCCTGATTTTCGGCGTTACGTGCGTTACATTCAGACAAAAATTAAATGTTGTCACTTTTTTCAAATCCTCAAAAGTCTGTGAAGTGTGCAACTGAGTGCATTTCTTTTGATTATGATTTGAATGCACAGTATATCAGGTTGTCATATCAGGTATTGTTTGGGATTTAAGAAACACTGATATCTTTTGATGGGGGAATTCCAGCGTTACGTGCGTTACAAAAAAAAGTTACGTGCGTTACACGTCCGAACTGGGTATGAACAAATCAATTCCTGGGGCATGTTATGAACATTCAGTGATTTGTTTTATCTTGAAAACAAATATTTTCACAAAATACAGTAGTTTAGGAGTCCATAAAATGATCAGGTAGGAAGTTCTTTGATACCAAGGAAACTGCAAGAAGCCATTCTTACTGAGGCCATTTTCTGTTCTGAAACCATGTTGTTTTTAAGTAAGGGCTCTGTACAAGTCTTCTATAATGGAACATTGTGGGGGAAAGCCCCAGCATAGTACCCAAATCCTCTATGCAGCAGAGAGGACTGATTCTCAGGGTCAGTCGGTTTCATTCAGGATCAGTCAATTTTATTCAGAGAAGTAAAGTTTTGCTCCTATTACCGAATTGCCAAATTCTGTTCATTATTCTCACTTTATATTTCACATTTGACACTTAAGGTTGGGGGCTACCTATAGCTGAGCTCATTCCCTAGTGGCAATCCACGGAACTGGCCTTTGTGCGACCAGTCATTCACATTCAGATTAAATCCGCTCACCCTGGTATACTGTTTTCGAAAACCAATCTTCAGTGTACGTGCCGACCCTAAATCTTTTGTGTCCACTGCGGGTATTGTTCAGCTCTGTCACTGGTGCTTTGGTCACAAGTGGCCGAACAGAGTTTACTCAAATGGCGCGAATTATGCAAATCTACATAACAAAGAAGTAACTGGCGAGTGGTATGGAATTTTTCAAATTTGCAAAACAAGTTTTCTCATTTGTGGACGCATATATTTGAAAAATTTCTTTTGGATGTTATTGCCATATGTGCATTCTAGGGCAACACGATCGCCTTTTTTGAATAGTTGGTCGGGAATATGAAATATTTCAAAAACTGTAAATAGAGCCCTTTTT
>NMRB01000454.1:336501-371997 GCA_002633025.1 Notospermus geniculatus
GTTACGTGCGTTACATTCAGACAAAAATGAAATGTTGTCACTTTTTTCAAATCCTCAAAAGTCTGTGAAGTGTGCAACTGAGTGCATTTCTTTTGATTATGATTTGAATACCCAGTATATCAGGTTGTCATATCAGGTATTGTTTGGGATTTAAGAAACACTGATATCTTTTGATGGGGGAATTCCAGCGTTACGTGCGTTACAAAAAAAAGTTACGTGCGTTACACGTCCGAACTGGGTATGAAAAAATCAATTCCTGGGGCATGTTATGAACATTCAGTGATTTGTTTTAATCCTTAAAACAAATATTTTCACAAAATACAGTAGTTTAGGAGTCCATAAAATGATCAGGTAGGAAGTTCTTTGATACCAAGGAAACTACAAGAAGCCATTCTTACTGATACCATTTTCTGTTCTGAAACCATGTTGTTTTTAAGTAAGGGCTACATGTATGTACAAGTCTTCTATAATGGAACAGTGTGGGGGAAAGCCCCAGCATACCCAAATCCTCTATGCAGCAGAGAGGACTGATCCTCAGGGTCAGTCGGTTTCATTCAGGATCAGTCAATTTTATTCTGACAAGTAAAGTTTTGCTCCTATTACCGAATTAGCAAATTCTGTTCATTATTCTCACTTTATATTTCACATTTGAAACTTAAGGCATTCATGTAGGCCTATATATGTTATTTATTCGTACTCTCAAGATGGAAACCTCAGAGACAGAATGATGGCAACCAAAAATATGGCCAAGGACTTCATGAATTCAATTCTGTTGTATAAATCAAATGTGAACATGCACACAAGCAAAAAGCAGAGAGAGAAAACACAATGATTGTCACTCTTTTCTGTGAAAAATGGCCTTTATGTTTTCGTAACGCATGTAACGTTACGTGCGTTACACATCTCTCAGGCAAATTTCCATTGGGATAATATGAAAATTCCAGTGATTTCTTTGGTTTTTATTGTTCGTTGACCCATTCTAACTTTGAATATGAGAAATGAAGGCCAAATATGGTCAGTTTTTTTCTCTACACACAAAAAGGGTATTTTTCGTTACGTGCGTTACACAGACAATTTACCTGAAACCTTTATCAGATTTTTTTTTTCAAAATACATTAGTAAATCAGACTTTGAGTGACTATCATTGCTTAATGTACACCTCTACTCAGTAGAAGACTGGTGTGACTCGGTATTTTTTGGTTTGGAAATGACAATTAAGTGAGAAAACATTTACATCATTGTTTTTGCCGTTTTTTTGAATCTTGAAAGTGGCTTATGTTTAATGATGCGGCAGGATGGCATAAGTGAAAATGTCAAACTTAATGTCATTTCCAGGATGATAAACTACATAAGAATACGTTTTTCTGTCTCAGTGTGCCCATGTTTCTATCTGTTGGTAATACATTTATAGGGTCTCAAGCCAACCGTTTAAAAGTTAGCTGTACATCAGTTTCCAAGCCCCTGTACAATGCTCTGATTTTGGTCCAATGATAAAGCCAGTACCCAAAATTCAAACGGCTGTATCTTCTAAACGCACCATTTGCGGAACTTAAGAATTGGGTTTTTGTGGTCAGAGGGGGGCAACCTAACCCCCAAACCCCAAAAAGTTTTTGTACTCGAGATGCTGATTAAACCTCTCTGGGCTCCCTGACTAGTTTGTGTTATATGATCTCCTTTGATGGCTCAACTCAGTCATCGGATGATTTTCTGACAAGATTATGGATGAAAAAAGTGATTGTATCCTTGATGCAAGGAGAACTCTGCAACATAATCCTACCATTGCTTACGATGCATTAGAGAATCAGTCATCTCCATTGTGGTGCTTTGATGATGCTACACTGTGATCAATACTTATTCTGGATCGTATACGCGAAGCAGTGGAGGGGAGAAACTGGAAAGATTAGACGAGCAGACATTTTCCCACGATGTAGGATGCACGGTTGCATGAATGTTCTCTGAAATCATGGATATTTGACGAGATTGCCACTGAGGCCTTGTGTAGACTAAATATTCTCTTTTGTGCAGTGATGTGTGGGGAAGGACTCTTTCTTATATCATCTTGATGTGTCATCTCGTAGATTATTTCTGCCCCAGCTTTGACCCTGCTTGTCGCCATTACAATGCATTAATTGGTGTCGTTAATGTCAATTATTCAGCGATTATCAGGGGAGAAGGAATATGATAAACTTGTTTTTTTCACGAGATTTTATTCCCTCTCTGGAGGACCTAATTGTTGTCTTCTTTGTCAAATTGGATTAATTATGAATCATTTAATGGAAGTCGATAGCCAGTGTATGTGTTCATGTTCTTTGGATTCTCTGTAATTGATGGTAATTATCCAGGTAGGAAATGAGTTCATGTTTCATGTGTTGGTCATTCTCTGGGTTGGGGTGGCAAGTCAAAGAATAATAAATAAGTGGAAAATTTTATACAGTGCAGGTCTGGAATTAGGCCTCTGGCCTGAATGCCTCTTGACTGGCCTTGGCACCCTGTAAAATTTTTAGATTCAAGCCCACGTCCCAATAAAAATTATCCCCTTTTTGTCAGAGTTTCACAAGTGCCTTCTTTCTGGCAGATCTTGGCAGTGCCTTCCCCAAAATTAGTTCCGGCACTGGTATATCAACAAAACTTTCACCTATCTTTGTAGGACGATCTTGAGGATCTTCTCTCGAAGCTCCAACTACTGGCAAACGATCGACGTAAGAATCTTGAAGAATCAAAGAACTTCCATGAGTACATCCGTGAAGCGTGTGAAGTTGAGGATTGGATCGGCGAACAAATGCAGATAGCCTCCTCGGAGGATTATGGCCAGGATTATGAACATCTTCTGGTGTGTTTCCTCTTCTGTTCTCTCTCCACTTTTCTGGCTCTTGGATTTGAAAAAATACATAGTTGTGTGTATACTTTGCAGGCAATTTTTAGTTTGCAATTTGTGAGAAACAGTGTACACGAGAAGTTGATCTGTATTGGATTTGTTACAGGACCTGGAGAAGAAGTTTGACGAGTTTAAACTTGGAGTAGATGCTGGTGCAGACCGTGTGTCTAATCTACAGAAACTCGCTAAAGATCTGATGGCTAAGAAGACACCATACAAAGGAGACATAGAGGCCAGACAGGAGGAAGTCAGGTATGCACATGAGTCTGGTCCAGTTGCAGATCTATACTCCAGAAAATTTTGCCCAAGTTCATGAGCCTGTTCTACAGTATTGTTCATTTTAGAAGAGCTTTTGAATAACTCTTCCATCAGGGGGTACCGGTAAATAAATTGGTTTTCTCTGCCGAATTCAAAGCAGTCTATTCTTCATCTTTCTCTAGCAATGCATGGGACACGTTGCTGGAACAGATCGATGCGCGTGACCTGAAGTTAGATGGCGCCGGTGAGATCCATCGCTTCAATCGTGACGTGGAGGACATCTTGTCTCGGATCCAGGAGAAGTATAGCAGCATCCCTGAGGATGTTGGCAAGGACATATTCAGCACGGAGAGTTTCCAGAAGAAACACGAGGGATTTGAAAATGAACTGGTTGCCCTCGAAGCCCAGGTGAAGGATTCAGTCTTCGCTTTCCTGTCTTAGCAGTAGTTTTGTCTTGTTCTTGGCCTGTTGACTTTCCTCTTCTTCATAACAGCATTACTACAAATGTTGGTGTTTGATATCTTCAGTGCTGCTGCCTCCCAAATATCTGTATTCGAGGTGGTTCTCATTAGGTGGTTGATAACTTTGCAGATTCAAGTCCTGAAGGACGACTCGGCCCGTCTGCAGGAGGCCTATCCAGGGGGAAATGCCGAACAGATTGCTCAACATGAGGAAGTGGTACAGGAGAATTGGGATGCACTCCAGCAACGAGCACAGCAGAGGAAGGAGGAACTCAAAGAAGCTGGAAACCTCTACAGATTTCTGGCATCAGTAAGTGATTAACCCATCAGGAAACAGTCTTGCTCGAATGGCTATGTCCTGTTTCCCCTCAAAGTTTTGGGTGGTCTTTTCACATTTTGACTGGTCTCATGAAACATCATTACTTTTCCAAATGATACTTTATAAGCAAATGATGGGACTGATGGTGATGCATGAATTTAGATGTCTAAGTTTCCAAAAAAATGTATCCCATGGACATATTTCAAAATTTTATTTTTCTGACCCAGGACCACTTTGCGTGGAATGGCCCTACAGATGCCATGGTTCAAGATTTTTACATGGACGATCTTCATAAATCATTGGACACTGCGGAGGAGATGGTCAACTTTGCAACTGAAGTGATAAGTATCTAGCAGAGGTGGATTCAGATTGCACAAGTGTGCATCGAACAGCAAAGCAGGCCTTTCAATTGCACAGTAACCTTTACACCCTCTATTTTTCAGTCCATTTTGGGGACAGCCTTCCAGCTTATTTTGGGGACATTTTTTTCCATTGTTATATTGTGGGGACATACATTCCGGGACTGAGACTGACTACTGGGAAGTTATAAAGGTGATGGACTTTTTCTCCGGCCAGTCAGTGGTAGGCACAGTACATGTATCAAGGCAGGCTCCATGATTGACGGAAAGGGGTGGAGTAGCTCGGCAGAGGTGGTGAGCACCAAAAGCGCCAATCCCAAAGGGAGTCTGGGGGCTCTCCCCCAGAAAAAATTGACAATTTAAGTGCTTTTAGATGCAATTTCCTGGCATCTGAGAGCAAAATACTCGAATTTTTATTTGATTAAATTCTTCTTGCTAAAAATAATCATTGCTCTGCCGAAAATAGGGAGCGTATGCCCCCTGGATCCGACCCTGATCATTTCCATTTTCATAAAATGAGTGTCTACTGGATGCAGTCTGCTCTTGAAAAGGTGCCTAAAATTGGACCCGAGCAAGAATCCATGCTAAATCAACAGCATTGAGACATCAATCCTTCCCATACCAGCAATAGCCTTGGCATGTAGAGGGTTAATCTCCCAGACTGGACATGGACACTTTATTTAGCTGTGGCTAATCACATGTGGGGTAAGCCGAGGGCTGGGATTATCATTGAGTAAAATGGCTAAGAAATTTCTTCCATGAGATAAAGTCATTGCACATTCATGCCCACAAATCTACTCCCATTCAACCTCATTGTGTACACACAGGCTGCGCGAGACTGCTTGCGTGAGACTGCTTTTGCACAGACCTGTGTAGCCGTGGAACACATCACCTCGGCCAGATTTGGCCGACGTGTACGTCCGCGACCTCATCACAGCGTAGGAATAAAATAAGTCCCAAGTGACTGGCTTAACATCCTTTGTTTAATGCAAAAATATTTACAGATTTTTTGTGAATAATTGTATGGCAAGTAACAACTATCATAACAAGAAAAGGACATCGGAGCGATGTCAATGGTTTCCGATGAGAAGTTTACTACTCTAGAGCTAGTTAACTGTGACCTTGACCTCTGACCTATAATAAGCGAGGTTTGTAGGTATTTTGATCCTAGTAACTACGGGGATCGAGGGATCACATGATCAGCCAAGCCAAGTAGTTCGCTGTCAATGACCCGGCGCCATCTTGATTTCCCACAATCCTGTGAGCACGGCGTAACAGATTGGTGCGAGGCAGGAGCGCCTTCTGTTGTAACAATGATTCAACCTAAAATATTTAGTTCTCAGTACCGCCACATGAAGTGGTTGTGGCGCTGTGTTCGCACATGAGTCACCATTCATAAATTATTGATTTTTCACTGCTGCTGACCATGCGGTCTGGGCTAATGGCGGGAAGTTACCGTGGTGCCCGGGATTTGATAAACGGGTAGGCTTATTTTAGGTGAGCATGGGGAAAGACCAGTTGAAATCATTTTATTTGCAAGAACTTTCATTCATTGACATCTGAGGGTAATTTGGGGGCGTTAAGAGTATTTTGGGGACATTTTTAAGACCCATAATTTGGGGACATTCCAAATTTCCTACGACGTTTACCGTCGTGAAAACCATGCAATCGAAAGGCCTGCAAAGAAGTGTTGAAGACCATTGACGCCTCTGAAAGAGCAATCCAGGAGGTTGGTTATTGAGAAACCCGAGGCCCCTGTGCAACGGACATTAGGAATTCGCTGGAATATCCGAGAAGATTACTTCATGTTCGTCTGTCAGCCGAAGGAAGTTGTCATGACGAAGAGAGGGATTGTAAGCCTTGTCAGTTCGATTTTCGATCCCTGTGGATACATCTCCGCATTCGCCATTCGGGAAAAGTTCATCATAAAAGAAGTGTGGAGAAATGGGCTGGACTGGGAAGACGCTCTTCCTGAGGATCTACAGAGGAAATGGGAAGCATGGCTGGCAGAGTTGGAGTGCCTCACCACTTTCAAGTTGCCCAGGCACCATTTGAGTTTCACTCCATGGATTCAGGAGATGGAGATACACGTCTTCTCTGATGCTACAGAGCAAGGGTTTGGTGCTGTGGCCTACCTGAGGTACTGTGTCGAAAATGGATTCACCTCCTCGATCCCTCCTCGCATCCCTCCATCCTTATGCAACGTTTTCCCTTTCAACAATCTAGCACCTTCAGTTGTAACAGACCATTTTCATATTGCATGTGTGGGGGGGGGCAAGGTCCAAATTTTAACCCCAGATTGATTTTGGATGTGGTTCAATTCCTATTTCATGGCCAATGGTGCCTTTTGTCAAAATTTCAAAGTGATATATTTTGGTATGTACTGTACCTCTAGGTTATAGAGACTCACAGACAATTAAATGTTTCAGCAAAATCCGACCCTTCCATTGGCCACTACACCAAAACCAAAATCAGAAAATTTGTAATTTCTCCAGAACTAATGAACTAGCCTATATCGTCAGCGAATTTTATCATGGGTATACTGCAGCCCTGGAAAAAGTCATTGACCACATGTGTTATTTCCACACTTTTCCTCCGTTCTTTACAAAACCTCCTACCCCCTTTACATGTATGCCACATTGTATTCTAGTATGTGTCACCCCACATGAATTCAGTCATAAGCTCAATGTCTGTGTAGCAGCTATAAATGCTGTTCACAGAATATTGATTTTAGTAGAAGGATAATAAGCAAGAAGTCAATCTCCAGAATTCACGAATTTTCGACCCCAACGGGGGTCTTTTTCAAGTGGAACTTTACAATCTGAAACTCTAGAAAAGACTGAGCTGAAACCCGAATGTAGAACTAACACCTGTGTAGACAGGATGAGCAATTAAGGAAAGAATAGTGTCCAAACACCACGGATGGTTGCTGGACCTAATTAAGAGAGTGGATGTAATTAAGGAAAGAAAAGTGTCCAAGCCCCACGGATGGTTGCAGGACCTACTAAAGAGAGTGGATGTAATTAAGGAGAAACTGATTTAGCTGAAAGAAAAGGGTTTAATAAATATGACATGTGTGAAGTTGACTTCCTTTATATTCTTTTACTTTGTGTTGACCTTCGTGCATCTTTTCGCTTTGTGTTTGTTACACATGTCATATTTATTAAACCCTTTTCTTTCAGCTAAATCAGTTTCTCCTTAATTACATCCACTCTCTTTATTAGGTCCAGCAACCATCCGTGGGGCTTGGACACTTTTCTTTCCTTAATTACATCCACTCTCTTAATTAGGTCCAGCAACCATCCGTGGTGCTTGGACACTACAGTACAGGTCACAACTGACATCCCAACGGCTTCGCGTTAGTTACGTGTAGGTTACGCGTAACTTACGAGTAACTCGCGGCTTTGGTTTCGCGTAACTCACCGCGTAACTCGCCAAAATCGCGTAACTCGCCTCGTAAATCACTGTGTAGCTAGCGAAATTTGTGTAACTCACATGTAACTCACCTCGTAAGTTGCGCGTAACAGCTCGTGAGTTGTTGCGTAAGTTACGAGTGACTTACGAGTAACTTACGCAAATTTAGGGATGTCAGTTGTGACCTGTACTGTATTCTTTCCTTAATTGCTCACTCATCCTGTCTACACAGGTGTTAGTTCTACATTTGGGTTTCAGCTCAGTCTTTTCTAGAGTTTCAGATTGTAAAGTTCCACTTGAAAAAGACCCCGGTTGGGGTCGAAAATTCGTGAATTCTGGAGATTGACTTCTTGCTTATTATCATTTTGTGAGTCAATTTTGTGCTATTCTGTGTCTCGGCTTTTAGTAGAAGGGATGTGAAATGAACAGCTGTCTAGCAGAAATTGTTTTCGGCTAATAATTTCTTCAAAATCAGGAAAACCCCCATGAAAGTAAAGAAAATGGCCCTTTCCTGTCCTTTGAGGGTACTAGCATAGTAGCCTACCCTTAGTACACTCTGGCAGAAACACTGCTGATGTTTGCCCTTAAGTCCCCCTTTCAGTCTGAAATTGTGACAAGATCCTTCTACCACCTCCACTATTGTTTCTTCACTATGGCATAGTCAACGTTTATGTTTCTTATTGTCCTGGTGAATTTTGAGCAATAATGCTGTATACAGAATGATTCGGGAAGGTTGTGGGACCTATGTTACAGGGAAAAGAGTGAGCCAACAAGAGGTGGTCCGGTGTTTTCCAGAGCTTATCTAATTTATAGTCTCCATCATACCTATTACCATAAAGGAATCAACCATAAAGGTTCAACTGACAAATTTAGCATTTTATAAATGTGGACAATATCCCTTTAAAACCCAACAGCTTTGCATTCTGACGTTACCATGTGATAGGCAAGACCCTTCTGCACATTCACTCCAAATTTTTTTGAATTCCGACTAGTTGATCTTATGATACAAAAGGTCTGAATTAATGAGAACCCCACGAACGATGTGTGTGTTCAGGGTCATCGGTGTACATTTGAATAGGCTGACGTACATTTGTACATGGAACACTATTGTGCTGAAAATAGCTCAGTTATCGTCAGAAATGGAATTCAAAGCATCATGTTGGCAGGTNAATAGAGTATAATAGAGACTCTGTGAACTTGTGCCACTGTGCTCAAGGCATTTCATATTTTGCAATGCTGGGGGCGAGTTGTCCCAGGGGGCGAGTTATCCTAGGGGCGAGTTGTCCAACATGACGCTTCCAAGCCTTTAAAATTTATCTCCTAACCAACCGGTCGTGATAACTGGAAAAACCATTAAAACCCGACCGGTACGATTTTACCAGCCTGAATCCAGAATTAGCATCTCTGTTAATTGATACAAGGTATCCCGCAGAGAGCATGACCCCATGACCCACCAGTTGATGGGTATCAGCAGCAAAGCATGTGTTGTTACCAATTGTGCCAGGCTGAAAGTCACGCAGACTATGGTTGTACATGGTCTAAGTTCATGCCGGGTCAAGTGTTGTCTGCAACTTGGGGATCAATTTCATTAGTTCAGTAAACAATGAGGGCACGGAGGTCAGCCCACACAGCAGGGGACTTCTCCGGAATGGCGAGTGAAGAAATTAGAGGCTTGGAAGCGTCATGAGGGGCGAATTGTCTGTTGGCGAGTTTTCCTAGTGACGAGTTGTCCTAGGGGCGAGTTGTCCGGGGGCGAGTTGTCCTAGAGCCCCCAACAATAACCATTCTAGGCCCCGTCTATTGTTGTGGAACACTGAGTTACAGAAACACTCACAGATGTTACACCTGTACTATGATAACCAGTGATAGTCCGTCGGACTATATACGTAGTGTTGGATGGCCCTCGGACTATAATAATTACGATTTATAGTCCCCGGACTGTACCATCGGGGACTGTATCAACTATTACACCGGGACACATAGGTACCGGGATACATGGGTACCGGGAAACATAGGTACCTGGGTACTTGGGGACACATAGTTACCGGGACACAAAGGTATCGAGAAACATACGTACGTAGGTATGACCCCGCGAGTTACATGTACACTACAGGCCAAATGTTCGGGGCCACCCGTCAAAAATCCTACTCAATTCCAATAAATCCTTTCTATCTTCAAGTCACTGTACCTCGGGCTATTGACAAAGATCTGTCTGTTTCTGGGCAGATATATGCAACTGATGCATCTTCAGGCCAAGTTTTGTTGGTTTAATGGTATTATTTTGTGCACTGACGCCATTTTCAAAAGGAAAGAATTCATTTAAATTGATTTCTCAATTGCTGGCCCTCTNGCCCTCCCCTCCTCTCCCCTCCCTCGTCCTCCTCTCGCTGGAGAGGCCACTATCTCCCCACCCTCCGGTAAGGACCATCCCTGGAGAGGGGAGGTCCTGGGCCTCACAGTAGATAGCCCCACCAACCCACCGAACAGACAACATGCTGTCGAATTCACGCATTCCCCGTGTTTGTCAGTTGGTAAACAATACATGTCTGCAGAATGCGCACGCCGTGCAGTCATTTGTCTGCCCTTCCTCTCTATCTGCCTACCCTGCATGTGTCCTTCACTAGGAAGACATTCCGGAACCTGACTGCTGTGCCACAGAGTCATACCCCTCCTTGCCCTTTCTTCACTCAATTTCCATTTTCTGATGTAGGGACCATCATATTTTGCTGTCAAACACGCTTCACAGTTCTAGTTTCTTTTTGATTTCACAGAAAAGGTATTTTTCAAGCAATTTTCAAAAAGTTCCCCCGTCAAATGTTGCTCCAAAGTTTTTGATATTGGGATTTGAACTTCATCATTGGATATCAATGGGAGCAGTCAGCCGCGCATGCCAACAGATGGCAGCAAAGTCTTAGCGGACCAATGTACAGGAAAATCTACGTGATTGCTGCTCGATCGATAATGACTGGGTCCGCTAGATGCATTGAATTGGGCTGTAGTGACATCTAGTGGTCAACTCACTGACAGCTCCTATTGGACGCTACAATGGAGCCATGTACTGGAGAATGGGTGAGGATGTACAGCTAACTTTTGAACGGTTTGATTTACATCCCATAAATGTATTACCAACAGATAGAAATATGCTGCCTCGCATTCAAATAAGCGTTCTAAACCTGGGTTTAGATTGCTCTAACATGATGTTTCTGCAGAACGCCATAAGGATGCTGACAACTACCGAAAAGGGGTCATTTTTGTGATATTAAAATTGCCATAACTTTCTTGGTATTTGACTGATTTTATTCATTTTTATATTATTTTGAAGCTTTTTTCAAGCTCTTTCAAATGACGCTATTTTGGTTAAAATTGGATAAAATTGATTTTTTTTTATGTCACATACAGGTACTCTTTTCATTGATATGCCATTAATTAGTAGCTAATTACTGATTAAGGAGCAACTATTTTTGCCGGAACTTTTCATTTTGTGATAGTTCTGACCACTATAGACCTAAATCAAGTGGAGTTCTCTTGCCCCAAAAAAGTCACCACGAACTCAAAAACTAAGCCCAGCACAGATTTTGGCCCACGGACTATCACACCTCTGGCCCCAGCAGACCGCTTCGCGTTGAATATTGAAGACAGTAATAATCTCAGAAAAAGTTCAAAAATACCTTGAACAGAATTTCAAGAAAAAAATTGACAGTATCAGCTGCAGGAAACAAATTTCATTGAATTTTCAAAAGAGAGCTATTTCGCGCATGGATACGGCTGAAGGGTTGTGCTATCCCGGTGTGCCAGCTAGTTTGAAGTACATGTACAATCATGTCATTTGAAGTAGGCTACATGTATATACTGTAAAATCGGACTTGTAACATCACTTTGGTAGACCAGCCCACTTCATTACTATGATGGCCACATGGTGTACATTAAGGCCCGGTTGCACCAGCTATGCTCAAAGTTAAGTTTGAGGTTGACCTCAATTAAGTAATACGATTTGCCATTACGATTTGAGGTTGAGAACGACTTTGAGGTTAGCTTGAGCACGAAGTCGACCTTAAGTATGACTGGTGCAACCGGGCCTTATAGTCTGTAATACAAGCTGCGTTCGTATTGGCCCAACAATTCTTTTTATGAAAAGCGGTCGACCTGGGGTGATCGATTCGGCAACATCACGCCCTTCTATCCAAGGCCTAGTCAATGCCACTATGCATAATCGTAAACAGTGACTGGATAAAAGACGCAAATTCAGCAGAATAACCACCCCCAGCTTACATAAGTGGGCGGGACGTTCTAATACCTGAAGTGATGTTACAAGTCCGATTCTACAGTATTCCACCGCTAAAGTGTGACAGGTATGTCAAATTTTCACCTGTATGTTCAGAAAAGCCCCAAAACATATATTTTCTTGTAAATGAATCTTTGCAATTCGTAAACTACCTACGAAGATTTACGGCCATCCTCGTGAAGACGCAACGAATTTGCGCGACGTCACGAAAGAGACGCAACGTCGTACGTTAAAGTGATGACGTCTTAGTGGAAGTTTATTTGTATTTCATAATTCGGAGACGTTGCAGAACCTCCCCATTACCGAGATTGCCGCAGCGCCATTCGTGACGTCGGCAACCAACGTCATGTGCGACGGCATGAGGTCATTACGCCACTCGAACGGGTATGACGCATCGCATATAACGTCACGAACGATGCGCCACGCCAATGACGTTTTCAACGTCGCAGCGCATGCGCTTGAGTTGTTCGCGCCGCCTTTGGGCGCGACGGTTCCCCATTAAAATAACGTTTTATTGCATTTACAGCGTTTAAGAGATCACACGCTAAGAATAACATTTACGTTAACGCTATTTCTTGCGTGAATTTATTTATGTACAAAAAATATTGTTAACGTAAATGTTATCGTTAGCCTGTAATGTCTTAAACTCCCTTATTTGTCCAATAAATTTGACAACAGACGAACGCAAGGGAAAAATGTTTTTTGCTATTTTTGTACACTGGCAGAATACAATCCAAGATGGCGGCCATTGTTCCGAAGTCGCAACATAGTATACGTCCAGTATAATCGCGTCCTGGATATAGCACTGCCTGGTTTCTACGAGTAGTGCCATACTTCTCTGGTGGCAAAGCAATGAACTATCTCTAGGGCCGCGTCGTCCGGTACTGGAAGTGCCCCATGCCCCTCAATTGCGATATATTATAGACATTAACTTTACTACGTGAACCTTGACGCCACCAGGCTTGTCATACTTGCCACCAGGCTTGCCATTCTTCTCTGGTGGCAAAGCAATGAACTATCTCTAGGGCCGCGTCGTCGGGTATTGGAAGTTCAGAATTTCTAAAATGGTAGAAGTGTCCCATGCCCATCAGTTGCGATATATTTTCGACATTAACTTGTGATCACTACGTGAACCTTGACGCCACCAGGTTTGTATTGAAATACAGCCTACGAGTATTTGGATATCTGTGCATTGCATGGTCTGCCTGCCAACTGACTACTTCAACAAGTACAGAATGACCAAATAATCAGTTGAGAAAGCAAGAATATACCGTGGTCATCTCGTCAGCTTGCAGGTACGGATCCGGGGGGCGTCTGCCCCCTATTTTTGGCAGAGCAATGGTTTTTTAGCAAGACAAATTTAATCACATAAAAAAAACCCGAGTACTTTGTTCTCAGATGCCAGGAAAATGCATCTAAAAGAACTTGAATTTTCAAATTCACATGCTATGAAACCAAAATTTCATCGGCCGAAAATGGCGCCGAGACTACCTCGCAAAAAAATAGAACGCCCATTCGTGATTGGTCGATAATCGGCGGCATAGATAATTAGATCATCTTCACCCGTTCCATCAGCTCACGCGTGTGTTTAGACCCGACCCAACGTACTAATAGATCCTCAGGAACAACTTGAATAATTATCCGAAGCACGCCATGAAAAAAATACAGGGTAATTTTCTGAAATGGGCCTATCTCGCATGATCAACGCGATCGCCGCCATTTGCAATAAGGCGTTGCTAAGCAAGCGTCACAACGTCGCAAGACGCAACGTCATTGGTCAAGAATCCGTCCACGTCTCACTACACGGTTTTGATGAGAATGGCATGTAACGTCAGAATCTTCCCAGGTCTCACCCCACAGTTTTGGCAGGGAGGATAGGCCTATGGCACTGCCGTCAGGCCTACCACCACCATGGCCAGGCAGCGCCCCACGACTTTACCAGGACTTATTATCAAGCTAGGGGTCTGCGGGTTTCCCCCAGAAAGGGGGGGGGGGTTCGGGGGTCTCCCCCCGACCATGCAGCCTGGAGGGCTCACCAAGTCGTTGACTTTTCATATTGCAAGTGAAAGAAACACCATGCTATAATCGGCCTGCGACCAAGATACATTGTTTCTGATCAACACATTGCTGGTCGTAAGCATCTCTTCTATTCTCTTTGCAGCAGTAATTAAGATTTATGACACTCGACTGCAGAAGTGTGCCACCTGTTGACAGTTAAAATAAACAGAACTAGGGTCAAAATACCTCAGCAGAAAGTACCCGGAATAGGAGTGTAATAGGAAAAGGTATGTGGGGTGATCGCCTTGGCATGTTCACTAACAGATTCGAGTTACGATAAGACCAGATATGCAGTCCAAAAGGCTGTCGTATGTTGTAGTCCAAAAACGCTGCCCTTGTCTTTTGTATCAACACGAATGCCGTAAATGTAAAATGCCATTTGCGCCGACATCCATCGAATCGGAATGTGGTATGCTCAGGTATGATGAGGTGCGGCCATGAAATTAGTCTCGCTTGGCCAGACGCTACGGGCTCATCCCTTCGGTAAATCACACTCCGCGTCTGGCTCTTTTAGAGATTAACAGTCGTGAAGACCGCGTGGTGGCAGCACGGGTCCTTGGGTTTTCCAATCTGAACGTCAGAGAACGATTCGTGCCAACATCGTATCTCTGATGTATATCGGACAGCGCCATATTGCTCCGGGATCTACTTCTTCGGTCATGCTCAACAAGACTGTTCAAATCTATCGATCTGAATGATCTAGCCTAAGTTACCAATTAGGGATTATGAGTGACACATAGAAAAATGAGTTGAAGCATGTTACCTTACCTGATGAAGGGCTACTCACGCTATACCAGCAGGTTGAACTCCCGGGTTGAACTTCTCAAGTGGTGAAGCGAAGGCCGGGCGGCCATTTTGGTTTCGACATTGCATCAGTCCAGCCTCGGTGTTATCACTGGCTAGAATTTGCCTAAATCCACTTAATAACTTCATATTCTACAACAAATAAAATTATCCCGCCGATATAATGTGCAAATAACCCATTAATACGTGAAAAAATATCAGCATAGGTCTATATCCAGTGTGGACGATTACGGTCAAGGTCACAGACTATTCACTCACTTGCGGCGAATCACTGAATTATCTCGTGATTTGCGAGATGATTACTACGCCGAGGCTCCTATATACAGTCGAGGTAGGTTACGATGGCCGCCCGAATGTAGCCGAGTACCTCCGAAGATGACGTCGATTGTGGGTTTTCCCAACCTCGTTCGCTTTCTGACAATATGGCGAGTGGTCCAAGGTTGTCTGAGCGAACTATACCCCTGGGGACGAGGTTGGGTTTTTCCTGGAAGTAATTTCCCGCGGGAATTATGAGTGAGAAAGCGTGGTGATTGGCTGGAGCCCAGTGGAGTGCCATCTAGTGGTGTTACCGGCTTTTGAGCCCCAAATGTGCCAGTGTGTAGGAGACCAGGACGTCGGATACACACTGGGGCCGAGTGTACCATGAAATTTGAACACCGTGTCCTGTTCACCCATTGGTCCAGTTCTAAGTGTGACGTCATGAGGGGTAGCATCGTTTCCGGAGCCGGATAAATATCTGCCTTTGGGTTCGGAATTCATCATCCAAATGCCGACAGGCTTGGGGTTGAAGTTGGCTGAAATTGACGCAAACGAGTCAGACATGGGTTTCCTTTAAGGCCTGGCTCCACATGAGTGTTTTACCCCTCGTGTTGTAGGATTCACACAGGTGAATGGCCATTTTCAGTATAGATTAGTCGTTCTAACTGTGTGATTATCATCCATTTCCGTGTGAAATCGTAAGATACGGGACGCAACGCTGAAGTATACACTGGGTGAGGTCAGAATTCCGTCTATGTTAGGTGTTATGTGTTAGTGTCGCTGAAAGGGTAAATGTCGTCCTGGGTATATACAAAGATTACCCAGGATCTCAATCTTCACTAAAACAATACCCTGGGTGTAGTTTCGGTAGCCGAACATCACCCAGCATCGTAGTATGACACCTGGATTCGAGGTTGTCTCGCCCGTGGTCACGTGACCGCCTGAAGAATGTCATGAACAGTTAAACTCAACATATCCCGGCGCGAGACCGCGAGATTTCGCGGGATTTCTAAATAGGACTCGTGGAACAGACTGAACCCCAGCGACATAATTGCTCACATTTGATTCGGTGATGCTGACTCGATATCCAACATAGAGCACAAAAACGACACACAAAATGATCGATAGTAAACGTAATATAAAGTCGTCTCCGAATTTCGCAAATTTTTCACCCCAACCGGGGTCTTCCTTGGGTACTTTCTAGTAGAGATCACAGAAGTGAGTGATCTGAATCCTAATTATGGAATAGAAGTTATAGTGAAGAAACCCTGAAAAAAACAGGAAGGCGTGAAAAGTTTAGGTGAGTTGAATAGAAGCAAGGCCCCATTGTTGGGTGATGGAGCTGATTACAAAGAGAAGACCTGTATTATACAGAGAATGTCTGTTGATATTAGCAGACGTGTGATCATTAGGATGAAAGAAATGAGTGTTATAAATTATGGATTGTGTAATTTATAATAAATATAGAATGATGAAAATAAGAGACAATGGAGCTGCAACCTGCACACTCCAATAGCCAAAGTATGGTATCAGTAAAAGATGAATAGATAGAAGGAAAAATGGAAAGGCGAGGTAAGCGGCTCCTGTCACTCACCGCGCCAACGAATGGAATAGGGAATGGGCAATAGGAGAACTAGGCCTAACACCAGACTTATGTTATGTTCCCACTATCACGAATCACGCCACGATTGAAATCGTGGTCTTAATGGTGGAGTGATATTTGTGTTCCTATCAGATTCTGAGGTCTGTTCGTGGCAATCGTTTTGATCGTAGAAAAGTTTTGGACGGTTCAAAACTTTTGCTAGGTTCCATATTGAAATTGTGGTCATAATCGTGGAGTAATCGTGGTGATCCTATCAGAGCTTATCAGAACTTGAAGTCAATCGTGGCGTAGAAAAGGATGGGATGGTTCACAAATTTTCTACGATCAACAAGATTGCCACAATTGCTCTCACAACTGACCTCAAGATGTGATAAGATCTGATACGATCACCACGATTGCTCCACGATTAAGACCAAGATTTCAGTCGAGGCGCCATTCGTGCCACTTGAAATTGACCAATGGTGACGATATCGCATCCAAGCGCACCAAAGTGTACAACGGGCATAAGGCTAAAAATCCATTCACGCGAATTTCGAGCGGTCCAACGCCGCATCCTTTGTCCACGTCCAACGCGGCGGAAATAAACAATGCTTTCGAGCGTCTGCCGCTCAAAAATTGCGTGAATGGACAGCCAGCCTTCCATTAGCGGCCGCAGGCCACACAACCTGGTAGGAAAATTGGTTATAATGGGAAAGAAGAAAATGAGAAGTAAGTCTCTAACTTGGCGGCTCCTGCCACTCAAGCTGGTAGAAGTACTGGTAATAGAGGGGAGCTATGGGGTTATCAGAACTCAGCATCTGGTGTTGAGACCTGAGGGGGCGACTTTACGTTTTCTATCATCTTGTGCGTCGTTTTTTGTGCTCTATGTCGTGCTGACCCGGAAATTAAAATTATCGACTTGGTATGATGTACCGGAATGTTTCTATTTGGGGGGGGGGGGGGGGGGGNNGGGGGGGAGGGGACTGCTAGTCACTTGAATGTATTGGAACTTACCAAAATGCGTTTTATTGGAGAAACATTCGACAAAAAGCTTTATTGGAGTATATTTACCACCAAGCTGCATTTGGCAGATAAAAAGGAAAAATACTGGTTTGCAGGAAATATTGTGAAAGCTGCAACTTTCGTATTTTATCTATTTTTCATATTAGCGTGAAAATTCCTGGTGAAAGGAGCTGTTCACTTAGGCTCCCGTTCCATAGAGTTCACGTTTTCACGATTCATTGGCCTTTTTGCACGGTTCACGCGTGAATTGTCATGTTTCACGGGTGAACCCAAGATTGGGCAATGTACAAATGTATTTCTTATGATGCGGGTTACATAGGCGTCATTTTTAGCTCACCTGTGGTGAGCTTATACAATGGTTGTGCGTCCGTCGTCCGTCGTCGTCCGTTAGCAGGGCACGTTTCGTAACCGCTGGGGCTATTGATCTGAAACTTGGTACATATATACCCCTAGGTCATATGACCTATGACAACAAGTTTCGGTCCGATTCGATTCTTGGCTTGGCCACCAGGTGGCTAAAACTGAAAACACAAAAAGTGCAATAACTCCTGAACTAATGACTGGATCACCTCCACATTTTTATCATAGGTTTATCTAATGAGGGTACATTACATATATAACGGGTTTTTGGTTTGACCTACTTTTCAAGGTCACAGAGGTCAAAGTTCAAAATTTTGCCTTTAGGTGGCACGTTTCGTAACCGCAGCTGCTATTGACCTGAAATTTGGTACATATATTCCCCTTGGTCAGTTGACCTATGACCCCAAGTTTCGGTCCGATTTGACTCTTAGCTTGGCCAACAGGTGGCGGAAACCAAAAAGACAAAAAGTGCAATAACTCATGAACTAATCAGTGGATCCTCTCCAAATTTTTATCATTGGTGCTTCTAATGAGGATGCATGACATAAGTAAGAGGTTTTTGATTTGACCGACTTTTCAAGGTCACAGAGGTCAAAGTTCAAAATTTAGTCATTTGGTGGCGCGTTTCATAACTGCTTGGGCTATTGACTTGAACCTTGGTTCATATACACCCCTATGTCAGGTTACCTACGACACCACTTTTCGGTCCAATTCGATTCTCCGCTTGGCCACCAGGTGGCCAAAACCAAAGCTCAAAATCCAGTAACTCCTGAACTGTAACTGGATTGTCTCCAAATTTTTATCAGGTGCATCTAATGAGGATACATGACCCTGGAACATTTCGATTTAACATTTGTCATTTGTTTTTCTGGTACGTTCACCCAGGTGAGCACATGGTCCATGGACCATTTCATTCTACCTTCGGAGAAGTACGATTCATTTCATGCGTGAATAAATGAAGATCACCCGTGACTCGAGGAATGAACATGCTCATTCTTTTGGGCGTGAATTCTGTGGAACCAACCCTCTAAATGAAAGATCGTGAAAAATGAAACGGGAAAAGTGAAAAGTGAAAATTTTAACTCTATGGAACGGCAGCCTTGATGATCAATTGTACCAAATCCCAAGAACCACATTTTTGGCATATTGGCCTGAGTAGGCTGTCATGTAGAGGCTTGTGCAGTCAGGCGTGAGGGGAGTATGACATAAGCAAGAAAGAGGTCAGGGTAATGGAATTCTTAGATTTATATTGTACAATCGACCCTTAAGTGAACAGCCCCTTTCGAGATAGGCCTGGATTGCAGACCGTTTGACGTATTTTTGTTGCACTGGGGATCTTTTGATGGAATAAAGCACAGGTTTTGTTGTCTACAAAAACCCTCAGTCGTATCTTGGAACATGTTTACCTCAACATTTTCTGGTTGTTCTGACACTATTCCGTAAAGAAAATGGAATATATTACCATACCAACATCACTTGTCGGCCAGTCAGCCTCTCTGAAGAAATCTAGGTCACCGAGAACGCATCCCTTCGTGGCTGCTTCGTACGAGAAAGACATGCAGGCCTCGTGTCTGTCGCAAACAGCCGCGCATTGTTCGATTCCATCCAATTCGTGTCGTTGTAGATGATTCTTTGGTGGGATGCCCCCGTCAGCTAACTTCTTGAATTTGGAATCTGGTGATTGATGGAAAACGAAAAAACACATGATTAAGTTAACGAATGGGGGGATTCGTGGTGAAAACACAGTTTGGTCATAAAGCAAAAAATCATCGACAGCATTTTAGCGTGGTTAGCCGAGAACAAGTGGATGAGGACAACAAGCCAGCCATCTCCACGGATCGGTTGTTAGCGCCAGCAGCAAACCAGGCGATATCGCAGTCGATTAACTAGCAAGCAAAATCGGCTGTTTGACGCCAGGAGTGCACTGGACAGCGATGCGTGGAATTTCTCGCCAGCGATGAACGAAAGCGACAACACCAAAACCGATATCGTCTTGTCTCCGGTGGCTGGCGAGAAGATCGGTGGCGATCAGATTGCTTGCGATATCGCCTCGAGTGTTGCTGGCTTTATGGGTCATCCAAGGGGGGTAGACCTGGTGCTGAGGGCATGATATAGGCGTGAACTGTCAGGTGAGACTGATATATTCCTTCCATTACGCAACAACATCAGTCAAAGCAAGTCACCCTGGGCGGAAGTTGCAAACACTTCTGAAGGACCCATCTTGTCGAAAGTTCTGACTTCAGGAACGTATGTTCCTCACCGTGTTGTAAATACTGATTGAGTTGAGAACCGACGAGCGCTAAATACGGGGTTGGCTCCTCAGACGAACAAAAACATACAGCAGGAGGAAACCGGAGTGCGGGGCTGAAATCTGCGCTGCCGAAAATAGCCATCTCCGTCACACACACGAAGAATAGGTCCAGCGATCTGGAGTTTGGCCACTGGATCCATACCGTGTTGTTTAGCCACCTTCATGCAGAATTTCCGAGCTCGGTGCATTTCTTTCAACGATAGAGGCACGTTGAACAGCATAGCGCAGCTCATCTTTCCCAACAAACGACCATCTTCACCATCGATACTTATCGTTCTCTTTCCAATAAGAGTTTGCGTTGTATTTGTGTAGACGTTCCAACCGCCGAAATTCACAACTTTGGTATTGTTGTCGACCATACCGATAAGTTTTTTCTTCGCCTTATCATGTGACACTCCGATAAAGTGCCAAATGTTCTGACTGATTTTCAGCGAGAAAATCTTCTGGAAATATATGTGGGGTGATCGCATTGGCATGTTCACAAACAGATTCGAGTTAGGCCAACACCAGATATGCAGTCCAAAAGGCTTTTGTACGTCGTAGTCCAAAAACGCTGCTGTTATCTTTTGTATAAACACAAACGACGTAAAGGTGAAATCTCCGTTTGCGCCGACATCCATCGAATCGGAATGTTGTATGCTCAGGTATGATGAGGTGCGTCCATGAAATTTGAACGCCGTGTCCTCTTCTCCCATTGGTCCAGTTGTAAGTGTGACGTCATGATGGGTAGCATCGTTTCCGGAGCCGGATAAATCTTTGCCTTTGAATTCGGAATTCATCATCCAAATACCGACAGGCTTGGGGTTGAAGGAGGCTGAAATTGACAAACCTTGACGCGACGACCCGAACCGCCGCCTAGCGGCGACAACGCGAAGCGAGCAAATAGCTTATGTAGGTCACGTCATTCCATTTGGCCTTATAGACGATTTTCACCTTGAAACTATTCCAAGCTATAATGAATTAATGAAGCCAAGGCAGACGTTGGTAATCACAGCACGGCTGTGGATATGCATGTTTAAGCAAATGAATGGTGTGTTTTGTCAAAATCGGGGTTAAGTGATGATTTGGAGGCAATTATATCTGTTGAGTATGAGGTTGGGACGTCAAGAAAATGTTCCCGGTTTTGTTTGCAGCGCTCCCGCACTCACAGGCCTAGTGCCGGTAGCAGAACATGACGACGTCGCTTCATTGGCATCGCGTCATTTGCCCGGAGCAGCGTGCTCACGTACCCGGATGTCAGACAAGCATTCCGTCTCGCGGGATGTTGTAACGTCACATCATGTCCACATTCTGTCATTCATCATGCCCTTGCATCATGTCTGAGTTTGTTCTAATCTTTTAGCGATGTTATGGAGGAAAGAGACATTTTTATTTAGCATGCCATTTAGGCCTACAGGCGCAAGGCTTTCTGCTGCCCGCGCCCGGGTCTGCTGCGTAGGCCTACTTAGCCCTATGGTGTAGCTGCACACGTCCATCCTCCACCCCACCCCGCTATTGGCGGCAGCAGACATTTAAAATGAGATAATTTTAGAGAGTTACATTGGTTTCTCTGCTTATGAGGTACTTCAAAATACCTCATAGGCAGAGAAATCAAATTCATCACCCAGAACCCCTCCTTCTCCCAACAGCGATTCACTCCCCGGTTCCAATATTTCTGGATAAGTATATACACCCGTGTGTGCTAATCATGATATGCGTGATCCAAAATTGTTGGAATTCAAACATGAGCTTCGGCGAGACATCACTGATTTAGAAACTATTTGTGACTCGGCACAGCAAAATGAGTCGGAATGCGCACAGAAGAAGACCCAACGAGTTCAAGGTGACACCAACGGTTGGTTGATTTCAGGATTGTCTGCCCAATTGTGAAATTTGACTTTGTATCGATTTCCGTAGTTGTTGTCTGGTGTCACCTTCGGTCTTCTTCTTTGCGAATTCCGACTCATTTATATTGTGCCGGGTCACATTTGATGAATTAATAGACTAGTACCTGGTCCTATCGATGGTGTCGCTTTTGAATGGTAGGACCAGTCGTGGCCGCCATTTGTGGAGGAATTCTGACCATGACGTCACTTGAAAATTTTATGTAAATTATGTAAATTTATTCAATTCTCAATACGGCTGACGTACCAGAATGCAGATGGAAGGTGACCGACCTTTGACCCAGGAAATCCACCAATCACGCCGGGGGTTTCCATGTTAAAAATAGAACGTCTATCAACATAATAGTTCACATACTTACCACCTGCGCCAGCACCGACCAATCAGAGGCACGAAGGCGGTAGGCACGCCCGGTCCTAACATATGCAAAAGCCCGATGTAAAATAGTTAGGATCGGGTACCAGTCTAATGAATTAAAGGACATACCGCCCGCTGAAGTTGCCGTGATGGCTATTGAGATGATGAACTGAAATACATACATCTTTTGCGAGGAAATCTTCAGTCGACGAAATTTTGCTGTTGATGTCAGTTACTTATTCAGTACCTCAAAACTCTGATTGAGGTGAAAATTTAATACCATAATCCGACGTTGGATAAAATGCATATCTGGCAAAGCATCCAGCTTTTATTTCTCCAATATCAGCAACTTAAAGAATTTCCTTCACAAACTGAGTGGCAGCTCGTGTTACCCCCGCATGGCGGCCATTTGGAAAGCCGCAATGACCTTTGCAAAAATGAAAATGGTACGATGATTGCGACTAAACATTCAGATAAAATTTAGTAAAAATTAGGCCAAAAATGAGTTAAAATTAGGCTACAACTGGTCAAGAATTATCTGAGCCTGAGACGTAAAACCCCACGCCCTGTCTACCTGGAATAGAGAATAAAGATAAGAGACACCAACTTCGTTCAAGAGCTCATGATGGCTCAATTTTTTCTGGACTCTGGAAACACTACCTTCTGTTGCCAAAGAGGATTGGAAAAAATGGGCCTCCAAACTCTTTGGGGGAGGTCTATACGCCGGAAAAAGTGGAATGGTGTAGGCCTACAGTCTGTCATTGCATTTCAATTTCAAGTAATGTGTTTGTCACATTCATGTTTCAGATGCAGAATCATTAAGTCAGTGGATGACATTCTAAAACATCTGACGGGAATAGGCACTTCACGATTTAGTTTTATTCTATGTGTTGCATCTGAGTTATTGAAGCGGTTAGCGGAGAAGGTACAGTCTTGTTCATATTAATATGAACAACAATTATCTCAAATATCACATAAACCACCAAACCAATTTAAATGCGGTTTTCTGCATAAGGTCAGAAATCTTGTTGACTACAACTGGGCATCAATGTTTTTGCACAAGATTCACTTCTTCATTGCGTAATCTGTCATTGAAAACAGGTAAAAAAACTTTTTTGTTACTTGATTTTTCACCAAAATTCCTTTGCTAGAATGAAGTTATGCCAAAATAAAAGTGATTTAGCAAGTTACTGTCAAAATCGGTCGTTTATTTTTTGAGAAATTGACCTTTTTCTGAAGCTATATCAACACCACTTGTGTTCCACTACTAACAACTTATGAGGCGGCCCCTACATAATAATGCAAACCATACTTCATGTCCCTTGTGTAGGCCGTCAGTGCACACAAAATGCATAGATCTATAGAACAGCTCTGAGTCATATTCATTTGGCAAAAAGTGTTACATAATAATTTTTCAAGTGTGTGGCAGGCTTTAGTGACTAATTCATGCACTGGTTAACTTCAAACAAAGATGACAACGGCTACTAAGTTCTTTCTCAATGCCTGTTACTTTTTACAATTCAATGTCATGAATAACCAGTACAGACAGGNATCCTCCCACAGCAGGGGTTTTTAGCTCGCTACTCTTCATCCGCTCACACAAACCCCTGCTGAAATACAACAGCCAGCGAATCTGATGTGGCTGTTCCATAATCCAGTTGCACTCCCTGTATTTTAAGGATAACTTGGAGAAGTACGAATTTCGTGGTTTTACCCAGTTTGACCTTAAAGTTTTGTGCTTTAGAAATCACTTACATCTTTCCAAAATTGACTGAATTTTATCACAGAGGTTCTTTCTATGTATAGAGAAGATTCTTATTATTTTTGATTGTTTTTATGACTTAAAATTATTTAGCATTCACACCCTAAAAACGCTGCATTCTGATTGGGCAATGCTTTTCTGACCGCCTGATGCTTGCCTGGGACACCCAATTTCAGCAGGGCTTTGTGTGGAGTGTATGAAGAGGAGCGAGACCAAAGCCCTGCTATGGGAGGATGAGATATGGTATACAGTTATAATAATCATTCGGTTATGAAACGTGATGGTCCATTAGCACCTTCGCTTACAAACAAAGATGAGGGTCGACAAATAGACCACTGACATAGTTTCAAATCACCCCTGACTGCAGACAGGGGTCATCCCTATGTGTCGCTGAAAGGGCAAATGTCGTCCTGGGTATATACAAAGATTACCCAGGATCTCAATCTTCACTAAAACAATACCCTGGGTGTTGTTTCGGTAGCCGAACATCACACAGCATCGTAGTATGACACCTGGATTCGAGGTTGTCTCGCCCGTGGTCACGTGACCGCCTGAAGAATGTCATGAAAAGTTAAACTCAACAAGTATCCCGGCGCGAGACCGCGAGATTCCACGGGATTTCTAAATAGGACTCGTTCCTAGACACCGATTGCAGATGCTGGGTGATGTTCGGCTACCGAAACTACACCCAAGGTATTGTTTTAGTGAAGACGGAGATCCTGGGTAATCTTTGTATATAGCCTACCCAGGACGACATTTACCCTTTCAGCCTATGTGTCCCGGGTCCTATGTGTCCCGGGTTCTATGCGTTCCGGGTTCTATGCGTCCCCAAAGAAAGCCATTTGTATGCAGGGTTCTGTGTGTCCCGTGTTCTTTGCGTCCCGGGTTCTATGCGTCCCTAAGCAATTTGTCGGCAGGGTTGTATGTGTCCCCGGTTCCATGTCTCTGTCTTTGTTATGATTGGCCTTGTCTCCATTTTATTTTCAAGTGGAGTCGATGAACTCATAGTTTAATCATCATGGATAAACTGTGTATTAAGTTAGCATTAAATAAACAACTTCATCCATGAAAAGCACTGGTTCGACGGCCCTCTCCACAAACCCCACATCTCTCCACAAACTTCGACATGTTCTGCCAGTCGACTTTAAAACTTCGACATGTTAGGCCAGTCGACTTTAAAAACACACCTAACGCATTGGACTTTGCCGCAAATGTGCGCTAGGCTTTACGGTTTGTTGTCGGGCGTCTCGCGATTAGCCTACTCTCCACCAATTTTCACAGGGCGCCGTAGAATATGTGACCAAACACGCCCAGGAAATGAAAATCGTAAGGGACCCGTACGGTCTCTAAAATCCACGGCAAGCCGCCGGGCGCGGAAAATCATACGGGGCCCAGTGGGTTTTGTGACCTAGGCTTTCCGAGTAACTTTCTTTAGGGACACATACAACCCGGGACGCAAAGAACCCGGGACACATAGAACCCGGGACGCAAAGAACCCGGGACACATAGGTAGGCTCCCGCCAACATGGCGACAGGATTCGAGGTTGGTAAGCGATGTGTCGAAAAGTAGACTAATAATTCAGTACGAAACAATGTTTGATAGGCCTACAACGTTTGAAGTATTCGGGGCATGTACGGTACATATGTTCACGTCGTGACATAGGCCTAGGTAGGCTAGATATTTCATGAATAATTAAAGAGAATCATGAGAATGGAGAAGAATGTTGTCGCTGCATTGTCACGATTGTGTGTACTGTACACCCTTAGTCAAAAGTAAATAGACAGCTACTAAATTCAATATTTCCTAATATAGCAGCGAGGCACAATTTTTCTTTCTATTTCCATTGATAACAATTGCTTGGGCACCTTCTTACACCAAAATTATCTTGCTGTCCTTTGAACTGATTTTTTGGTGAAAGTTTGAATTTTCATCAAAAAAAGTGATTTTTTATTCGGGATTTGTTGGTGATCGCACCTATGCCATCTTGAAGCACATTTGTTTCTGAGTAGAATCCAGCTTTCGGATCCCATGGATCTGTAGGGGGGACAAAGTTACAGAGGGACTTTTTCTGTGATTTTGTTCGGTTAGCCAAGTTCGATCTTCCATGTGCTCTTCCGTATTTCATACCGACCAAGTGTTGAATATTCATCAGTTCTCCGTCACAAAGCACACGCTCAAAAAAATCACATTGATTTCGTTGCATCATTAATACTGATTGTATTGTGCACTATGGTTTATTTTTGGAAACGGCGAACATGCTTTGTGGCTTCGTGCATTGCGCTATCTGCGGTAATCGCGTAGCCCTACTTTTAAAACAGCAGTGACCCACCGTATACCGCGTGCATCTAAAAAAAGGCACTGTGTAGTTTTGTAATAGAATGTTCTGAATTGAAATCAACATAAAATCATGGATAGAAAATATTCTGGCTCGTGGATGACAGCACAACCTATCAAGATGCCTAGACGAAGAGGCGACAACGAGCTCAGCGATTATAAAAAGGGACAGATAGTGGCATTAAAGCAACAGGGCCACGGCAACAGGGCTATTGCGCGACGCTTGCAATGCCATCCCAGCACCCCTCAAAAGTGGTTTGCCAGGCATGAGGATGAAGGAAACGTGCGCCGCAGAGATCGGTCGGGACGACCTAGGATTACCACAGCGAGGCAAGACCAGGGAATCGTCCGAAGGGCCCGAGTAACCCTTTCCTGCTGCCAAAGACGATTGCCATTGGAGAAAATGCCAGCGTTTCAACGGTCAAACGACGACTGGTTGCTGGGGGCCTCCTTGGGCGAGTATCGTCCAAGAAGGACAAACTCAATGATGGTCACAAAGCCCAACGTCTTCAGTTTGCTTTGGTGAGTAAATCTACTGCAAAACAAACAAGACATTCAGAACATATTCAACAGGAGAAGCCAGAAACTTTGACCAATATCCCTGGAACCATTAGCATCCTTCAGTGCTAACACTTTGCCGATAGAAGTGCAGATTTCATTATACCAAAAAGAGCACAAAGTGCTAAGTTTCACCTTCTAAAGGGTGATGGGACATTTTCTTTCTTTAGGCACACCAAGATTGGACAGTCGAGGACTGGACCACTGTCCCCTTCTCGGACGAGAAGGTCTTTGATGTTGGAGCAAATGGACAAATCTGGGTGCGAAGACCCAGGGGAGGCCGATTCCATTCCCGATATATAACGAGGGTGCAGAGGAGTGGGCGGTTCTCAGTGAGCGTGTGGGGGTGGATTGACAATGGCGGGAACGGGCAACTCCAAAGAATCGAAGGTCATCTTAACCAGGACCAGTATCTTCGTATCCTTGAGGTTGGAGTTGGACAAATTCGGCAGCATTTCCCAAATGGCTTCCGGTTTCAGCAAGACAGGTAGGCCAGGGCTTGTCGAAAAATCCTTAGATCGCTAACCCATCCGAAAGAGTCCTAAATCCTAGCTGTTGCATACACAGTTACTTGAAGCACGATGGTGACCGAGGACACTACAATTCATAATGTTTTTTTTCAAGCAAAATTTTGATACTTGTCAACATATGAAGCATCACTACACACATTAGCAAAGGTAATCACTTCAACTCAAAAGGATTCACTCAGTCAACACCAGAAACATTAATTGGTCGGTATTGGTGAAATACTGGAAATCAGCAATCATGTATCCGACCTTGACCGACTGAGTCTACTATGCAGTTCAGGTAAGTTAGAGTAAACGGACTGATGACGATTCCCTTAACGTTTTTTCCAGATCACCTGTCCACACCGCCCGTAGAGTGACACAATGGATTAGACAGGAAGAGCTAGATGACATCGATTGGCCACCGAAAGCACCTGACATGTCCCCTATAGAAAACGCGCGGGCCGAAATGGTCCGAACCATCAATTTGGATGGTGTCAACAACAGGGATACCTTGTGGGAACGGATCATAGAGGCTTGGCACCAACTGTCACAGAATGCGGCATACTGGGAATCCCTGTATGATTCTATGCCTGCGAGGATGCAGGCGGTAATCGAAGCAAATGGTGACTGGACAAGATTTTAGAGTAATGAAATGATGGAAAAAATGAAGACATGACAAACGGTACTCAAAACTGGTCGATCCTTTGATCTGTTTGCTTTCAATGAATTAAACAAAACTTGACAGTATTTTGCTAAGTTCAAGTCTTATTTTCCTTTTTTATGGACTGACCTGTATACTTTTAAGGCTGGTTCATACACTTGCTCGCGGACCGTGTCAAACGCATGAAACTGATCGCACACGCATTGAAATTGATTACAGTCGGCGTAACATCCGGACGGAGTGCCCTCACTTCGCCACTGACATGAAACGACTGATCGATCAGCACGATTCATACAATAGTTCGGAACGTCATCCCGGGAACACTTATGCCTTATTGTTATTCATATTATCTGTTATTGAAATTCCAAAGGCTCGGTCAAATAGGCCCAGTATGAATAGCGATTATTATTCGTGGCCCTGAACTTGCTGCGTCACAACTGGTTGGTTATGAAAGTGGTGTCAGACTGGCAACTGGAAAACCCTAAAATTGCTAGTAAGAAACCGTCAATAACTCGGTTGCAGAAGCTTCAATTCTTTATTTCAAAATATCATTGTGTCTGGAAACAGTAGAGCTGTAAAATGGTCTGGTTCTCGATTTTGCGAAGGCGATAATAAAAAACCTCATTTTTTGATAAAATTTCAATCTTTCACCAAAAAGTCACTAAACTGTATACCTGGGTCATTTGGGTGGAAAGAGGTACCGATGCAGTTGTTATGAGTGATTATAAAAAGAAAAAATGCCTTTCATTAATATTAAAAGAAATATTGAATTTAGTAGCTGTCTATTTACTTTTGACTAAGGGTGTACATTGGTGGAGTGCATGTACATGTGGATGTACATGCATGTACATGTGGAGTGGATGTACATGTATATCACATAGGCCTACGTTTTTTTCCCAACCAGTATAGATTCCCAACCAGTATATCCATTACGAAATGAAATTTACGATGTGAATGGTGGGTTAATGGTTGGGTTAGTGTAAGGGTTAGTGTTAGGGTTAGCGTTAGTGTTGGGAGTAGTATGAGGATTAGGATTAAAATTAGGATTAGGATTAGCTTTTGCTATATAGGTTGGGAAAAAAGTTGGTCGTAATGTATATATCATTAGGAAAAAAAATCGCGGCCAGGCCGGCCTACGTGGATTATCGATCGTTGAGATGCCATTCTAGCCAGTCAATTGTCGGCCGGTCACCGATGAACTCAGTGGACTCAACGTATTAGCAGATTATGGCATACTAGTATAGGCCTTTGACTTTGTTCATATTGTTATGTAGACCTTTACAATGGCATGGGCTTGTTTGCTGTGGTCAATTTGGTCTACCAAAACTTTCCACGCCTTCCTTTTTTTCATGGCTTCCTCATTATTACTATCCACAGTCACACTTATGCCCAGTCCACACGATCCAATTTTTCTGTCAAACTTTTTGGTCCACGGTGGATTTTTTTGATCAGTCTTTTAGAATATGGCTCCCGTCCAGTCAAGACTGTTAACTGCTTTCGCCGCTGGTTCTGCTGTTGCTGCAATGGCTGCAGCTATGGCGTACCACAAGATGAAGCGTCGCCGTGTTAACAGATCCGTATGGGTCAAAAAATGGGTACAGAGGAGAGAAACGGAGAGGAAGGGATCGTATGCTATGCTGGTGGACGAGTTAAGATTAGAAGACACGCCTTCCTACAAGAACTACCTGAGGATGGATGAGGAGACGTTTCAGCACCTTGTTGAGCTGGCGACGCCTTATGTGGCAAGGGAAGACACCAACATGCGCCAGGCAATTACTCCAGCAGTTTTCTACACGCCGCTAAGCCGCTCAACCATCAGTGAATTAATACCGGAAACGTGCTGTGCAATCTACGAAACTTTAAAGACGGATTATATCAAGGTACATTCGGACATTTGATTTTCATTTTGTGACGGGTCACATTTTCTGGAAGTGAAATACAAACGTGCGAAATTGCAGGAAGCAGCTCATCCCATAGGCCTACTAGCTGGATAGGGTTAAGATGGGCTGGCCAAGGCATAACTTTCAGCAACCCATCCTGTTCCTTTCTCTCCAGGTCGAGAAACATGGAGAGAAAGGAACAGAATGGGTTGCTGAAAGTCATGCCTTGGCCAGCCAATCATTGGGCCTGGATAGATGAGTCAGAGCAGAACAACCATCAAGTGCTGGAAATCTGTGGATGTTGCTGCAGTGTTGCTGGAATGAAATAGCAAGTGACTATCTCCTGAAACTAATCAGGCGAATGCCTCGTGTTTGCAGGCCAGTTATCAAAGCTAACTGTGGCTATTTGTGAGGAATCTAAGATCTAAAGACTGTTCATTTGCTGTGTAGCAACACATTAATGCTGTCAGATTCCAGTTCCAAGTGAGATGCAGGGCAATCATTGGTCGTATTTCATTGGAAATGCAAATCATTTGCTAACTGCACCTAAATGGTGATATGATTGATGTTCTTAAAGATTGTAACCACTTGCAAACTGTTGCCAAGCAACACATTTTGCAAATATCAAATTGTTGTGTAATAAGTGGTAATAGATGGCTCTGTAATTGCTAAAATCATCAGAAGGACATGAAATTGTATCTTAGCGGTTAGTAAAGGAATTCAAAAACAATCCTTATCTGCTTTTCAGTTTTTCCGATCGATTTTCCAGGAATTTGGCGAACTGCGATTTTCATGTAAAAATCCCAATATTTTGGGGATGCAACATGAAATTTGCATCACTGGAATACTCTGTATATCCCCTGACAACAGCTTCCATTGATTTTGGCCAGCCAAGCACATCCATTTTTACTACAAATGTGAATACTTCATAAATTGCCGTTCACCTAGGCTCCTTTCTTGTTCATCTTTTACGCCTTTCCTTACTGTTGCCTCTTCGTTTCTTATTATCTTGCTCTTCGTTTCTTTTTATATGTCTAATTTGTCATCACTTCCTCACACATTTGTTTAATATAAATTACCCTGACCAGCTTACTATAGTCTTGGGGAAATTATACTGTATTATACTGTTAGTATAATTCCTCCAAGCTAAATTTTATAAGCCCCCTTTCCTCTCAGCCTAGTCAAGCCTTACATTCACTAATTACATGTCTGTTGAGCAACCAACTTTTGGGGCTTGTATTCTTTTCTTTCCGTAATTGCTGTCACGTCCTGTTTGGATGGGATACTTCAGATCTACATTTTCAGCTCAGTCTGTTCTAGAGTTTCGGATTGTAAAGTTCCAGCCTGAAGAAGACCCCGGTTGGGGTCGAAAATTCGCAAACATTCTGGAAATTGACTTTTTGTATATCATATATTGTGTGTCGATTTTTGTGCTTGCCTTCTCTTTGGATCATAAATTGCGCCGAATCGGTAGATGTCGTCCTGGGTAACCCTAAAGTTTACCCAGGACCAGTTTGAAATTCTCGCACTTTTGCACCTGCGGTCGAGGATCTTGAAAGCGGCACTTACCCATACATCAGTGAACGAAATCCATCAAATCGGCAAAAATGGCAGCTGATAACGTCACTCGTGTAGCTGCGGATTTGCAGATGTATTTGAATTCGATCGCATCTTATAGGGACGGTTAGTTCACATCTAAAGGTCGAGAAATCAAAAAGAAACTGGTTAAGTTCGTGGAAGGAAAATACGAACTGTTTGAAGGGGTAAACGTGACGTCAAACTGCAGTGGCTAGTTCGGGATGAAATTATATGCACTGGCGCGGGAAATTGTCAGCGGCGCTGTGGAGGCATGGGCACCTGTATCGCGCGAATTTCAAACTGGGTAAACTTTAGTACACTAAAGTTTACCCAGGATCGTCCTGGGTAACTTTTAGGGTTACCCAGGTTGGTCCTGGGTAAACTTTAGGGTCACCCAGGACGACATCTACCGATTCGGCATAAATTGCAAGGTGTACCCAAACTTTAAGCTGGCACTGTATATGTTTACAATGTAAATTTATTTTTGTTACCAATAAATTTTCATTTTGTTGCAAAAAGTTTTCTTCTCATTTATTCACTGACATCCTACTGCAATCCTACGTCTACAATACTTGGTCCTTCAACTACTAGGCATATTATACCATGTCACTAACTATATGCAGTATCACCAGCACATTGACAACGACTTCATTGCTGGCCGTGGCCAGCTCTAGTTATCGTCTCGGAGGCGAGACTTGGGAAAACTCGAACCTAGGGCGCCAATTACGAAGCTGGGTACAGTTAAGTCAAGACAAACTACTGTATAATATGCGATAATCGGTCGGCCCGCGAAACCTATTCGAATGGAAAAGCGTTGAATATTCAGGTTCAGGACTCTACGGCAAATGAGCAATTTATTCCGTCGGCCTATTTCCTCATGTATGCTATTGTGTCATGTAAGAGTTTGACCGCATTATGATACCATTTTGCCGGCTGCTTTCACATGGAGTCGGTTCGATCTGGATCGATGCCACTTCACTTGCTTTTTGTACCGTGAAAAAGCCATGATGCAAATCTATTCTAAGGTAGTCAGTGAACAACAGGGTATGTGCAGCCCAACAATAGACTTGCGTGCACGCAATGAAGACAGTGCCTTTCATCACTGAACGGCAGTTACAATGAATATCAGGGGTAGTATCAATTTTTGTTTCGAATAACCAACCTCAGAATGACTGAGCTTGTTAGGTACCGGTACTGTCATACTGAACTAGCTCCCACAACGTCCAGCCCCGTCCTAAAAATATCGTAAAACGGGCTAGAACGTTAAAGCCCTGTTTGCACCAGACCGGTTTCTACTGCGGTTTGCGGCGCCGGGTTTTTTTCACAGGGTTTTGGATAATCCTTCGATGGTTTAACAATACATGGCGTCTTAATTATCCCAATGCCTGTGAAAATCGCCCTGGCGCCGCAAAACCGCTGCGGAAACCGGTCCAGTGGAAACAGGCCTTTAAGCCCTGTTTCCAATAGACCGGTTTCCGCTGCGGTTTGCAGCGCCGGTTTTTTTCACAGGGTTTTGGATAACCCTTCGATAGTTTACAATACCGGTACATGGCGTATTAATTACCCCAATGCCTGTGAAAACCGCCCCGGTGCCGCAAACCGCTGCGGAAACCGTTGTAGTGGAAACAGTATTAGGGAAATGAGTGGATCTGGATGGAAGAGGAAGATTTCCATCACGCGCATGCCCGAGCTTAATGTGGCATAACTGACTTGACCCGTTTCGCAAGGTAAAATTCACACTTCCCAGGTACTGGTTTCACTTGATTTACGTAATATAAATAGCCTTCACAGCTGTTACCGTTGAAACAAAAAACGGATCAATAAATTGTTATTATGTGTAATGTTCCAAATTTTTATCACAATGTTCACAAAATTTAACACGGCGTGATAAATTTGAAGGTCAGGTCAAGGTCACATTCAAAAATTTGCATAAAGGGGGGTTTAAGGGGTGCTGAGTCACATGGTGCCATTAGTTTTTGTGCCCGGAGCTTCTAAGTACAGTCAGACTTTGTTAATCCGAACTGCGTTAATCCGGAAACCTCGCCATCCGAACATCGGTACGTTGGGGACAAATTTCCTCCATGCATTTTCCCCCTCTTATCCGGAAACCCCGCTATCCGGATCCGGACAGTGTTATTGCGGAACAAAAGTGCAAATTCCCTTTAAAATTCTCCGTATAATCCGGACTAAGTTAGGCCTTTTCAACCGACCAACCGAACTACCCAAGCCTCGCCGTCCGTCGGCGTGGGTCAACCTGCCAAACTAAGTGCGAATTGCCGGTAATCGCGAACGGCCCCGAGAAAATTAGCCAGCTTGTTGATACAAGTAGGTCTAATTACATTTTTTTTTGATGGTTAAGAACTGCTAACACCTGATTAATTAGTGTGCTGTTCATCCTTTGTCACAGTCTGCCGTAGGCCTAACAAACTCAAGCAGACATTGTTGACACGTGACCTGCCGGCATGNTCAGAACAAGGTAAACAAGCTAAAGGCGATTTAGAGATTTTAGTTGCAACTGGTAAGTCAAAGGAGTTCACTGGCAAGCAACTAACTTTTAACGACCTTGACAACTTGTCTGAAAAAGACTTAATAAAATACCACAGGATTTATCAAAATACACTATCAGTTAGAGTTAATGATACTTTTGGTAAAATTGTAATCAAGTCTTATTCTAAACTAGCAACTTGGCTACTTCCTATTAGTGATGAAGATAAGCTTTATGAAGACTTAAGAAATGACTACATTATAAATAGCGAACTAGATAAATGGACAGGGTGGCTAACTTTGAAAATGGGGGGTTTAATGGCTGTTGCTTCAACAAGTTTAATTACGTTTGGAAACTGTGTTAGCGGTACGCATCATAGTGGCACTAATCATAGAAATTCAACAGATATAAATGGAGAACCCATCACACCCAGAATCGAACCAACTGAACCAAGTTAATTTACCATCTAAAAATGATAAGTCTGGTGAGCAGTCTGGTGAGCATACTCAAACTGTCACACGTAGTGACCCCACAGTTACTCCCCCAAAACAAAGTCCCCTAAGACAAAGTCCTCCAAGAAAGACTAGATCACCAAAACAGATAGCATGGAGTAAAGAATTAGGGAAAAGATCCCAAGAATTTAAAAAAAGAAAACAAGCTTCATTAAACAACAATAAAATCAGGGAGGAAGCAGTCGACCCCGGAGCAGCTGAAACTGAAACTGAACCTGAAGAAGTCGAACCCGGAGTAGTCGAACCCCAACATCCACAGAATGGATATAACTGGTTAGTGGTTCCAGCAGTTTTACTTATTGGTGGGGTCATAGTTTGGTGTAAATGGGGGAAATACAAAGCTTTTAAGTGCTTACCAATACCCGAGAAGGCAAAGCCGGCGATATACATCGAATCAATACCTGAGAGACCAATACCTGAGAAAACTAAACCAAAAGTCAATACTAACAAAATAGCTTTTATGGAATAAATAAATAGACAATGGGAGCCTACTGTGTTAAATGTAGGAAATTCACGGCAAACAAGGGTAAAGAAACTATTCACAAATTATCTGGGGGTAAGAAGTATTTATTAGTGAAATGTGCTAAATGTGGTAATAAAAAAGCAAAGTTTAT
>NMRB01000455.1:1753-20035 GCA_002633025.1 Notospermus geniculatus
GTAAATTAACACAAAATTGGTGAAAATACATAAAAATGCCGTTTCCAATTACGTAACTACGTAAAAACTACCAAAAACCTGCTTATTTGGTTACGAGGCCCCTGGTTTCTATCTCTTGATAATACATTTATAGGGTGTAAATCCCACCGTTTAAAAGTTAGCTGTACATCGGGTTCCATTCTCCTGTACAAAGCTCGGTCGTTGCGTCAGCTGACGTCCAATGATAAAGTCAGTTCCAAAAATTCTAACGGGATTTTCTCAAAACGCTCAAGGGTGCCAGAGTGGCACCCGGCGGATTCTGAATCTCTGTCATTTGGAGATATAAAAAATGCAAAAAAATTGCTGTTATACAAAAAGTGCCACTTCTCAGAAAATCGGGGTTTTGCGTCCGGACTACAAGGACTCCAATTCATACTTCCGCGCCCCGACCAGTTTACGTAACAGAAAATTCGTTGTTCTTTATGTTTATTGCCGCGCTGGTTGTGAACAAAGCATTTTCCGTTCCGCTTATGGCCGGCGAGGAAGTATGAACTATTAGCTCCGCGAAAGCGTCAGCCGTGACAACCAATCGGATGGAATTAATCTTTAATCTCAGGCCTGGCCATTGTGAGCAGGCGTTCGTGCTTGACGTTAGCGAAATGACTTCTTTGTGTAAAGTTACGGTGTTCTGACTTCAGCCAAGATCAACTTTCCTCTTCTCCAGAATCCGGAACGTCACTGGGCCATTTCACATCCCTTCTCCAAGTCACCCGATATGAGAGGAAGTTCCTTTTTGGCATATCGACCTTTCTCTTCAAAGGTTTACGAGATTTTTGTGACACCTTAATTAAGAATCCATTTCCGATGAAATATTATAATGTCAGTGTTTTTTGAAAGCTTTTTGTGCTGTTAAAGGTGAAATACAAGATGATGCTTAATTTTCAACCGAGATAGAATATTTTTCGTCATTTTGTCAGCCAATTTGCTGTTCTTATTACGAAGCTACTGTGAGGTTAATTAGAATGTTAATGAGGGTGAAACATGATCGACAGATTGAAGCGCATTTAAAGTATCTGTGCCCATCCTCTCTG
Organism: Notospermus geniculatus; assembly: GCA_002633025.1. Lineage (NCBI taxonomy): Eukaryota > Metazoa > Nemertea > Pilidiophora > Heteronemertea > Lineidae > Notospermus > Notospermus geniculatus. The sequence continues at coordinate 2,824 of NMRB01000455.1, forward strand.
ACTTTATAGATATAGACTCAAATCATAATCACACCCAATGGAAATAGATGAGAGGCCCCTCCCTGCACATCTTCTACAAGGGATCATGTTTCCTTCATTCTGTCAAAAGTTTTTTTGTAGAAGAACAACTTTATCACTAAAAACGCATTTTGAACAAACCAGTGCATCCTTTTTACGGGTGGTTCCCATTGGATGATGTTGCTGATGACACACATTTTCGTCACTAGGTAATGTAAGAAAAAATAATACAAAGGATATCAAAGACAGTAGTGTAAAATAAAGTAACGCCGCGGGTGGTCCGAAACTTCTGCTGATGTCATTCATATAAAAGTCTAAAGGATTTACTTTCCATCCAGAGTGAGTAAATACAACAATGATTCATAAAAACTATCCCCAGGTGATCAAGCGCTGATGAAAAAGTTGTTGTTGATAATTTCGCGTGTATGCCCAAGGATTTATAGGCCATTATCATGTTGTGCTAGATTCAGGTTGAATCACTTCAAGTCATTGTTCTAACGTCATATATAACTTGGAAAAAACTCTTGAGGACGGAACAAAGGTTTATAAGTGCAAATCTGATATTAACTTTGCTGATTAAGAGATTTGACAGCTTTTATCAATATCTTAATTGAAGTTTACACGCTAATTACAGCCAACACATTCACGACTGTCAATTAAGTGCATTTCTGTCGGCAAACTTGTTTTTCTCGAAGTCCTGCATTTGACAGGTTGCACGGCTTTAGTGATAAAAATAGAAATCCTTCTTTGAAGTTGCATTAAAAACAATTATCGCAATTTTGTTCGTACATATCACCTGTTATTAATCTTATTACGCTCATTCGTCAAAGAAGTTACTTTCCAGTCTGCTATCTTTACCGACTTGGATGATGAATACATTTTCTTTCAATGTTTTTATTTAGTTTTATAATTTGATTTTTTAACTTGGTACAAAATCACATGATAAACAGCCGCATATTATTGTGGCCATTCAAAAAAATACTTCTTAATATGGTAACGAGTCAATATGGACAAGAAGACAGCATTCCCTTCAAAACAAACGTGCATCTTTAGTTATTATTTTCATTATTTTTATATTTTATTATATATAACTGGCACGGGAATACCAACACTAACACTTTGTTCCCAATGTCCTCACAAACTCGATGGTTTATTAGGTGTTTTTATTCATGGAGCCTTCCCAGGTCTTTGGGGTTCTCCTCAGTAAATGGTCATGCAAATGGCGCCTTTCTTGCCGTTAGAGGCCACCTATTAGTGGTCCTAGAACATCACAAAATTTAACGCCATACATGTAGACGTAAGGCATGGCCTCACGTCATTATCAATGACGTCGCGGCGTGCACTTCTTCTCTGTGACGTCAATTTTTTCGTGACGTTCAGGACCGCTAACTGGTGGCGGCATCTAACGGCAGGAGAGTTGAAATGTCCCATTGAAATGTCCGTGTGATCGCCCGTTGTAGTAAGGAATGGCACGAGTTCTTTTCCACCAATAAAACTTCAAGCACCTCATTAATCAGTGTTACTTCATATTCTAATCCAATTAGAAGCCTGTGGGTCGAGTATTTTAGAAGCGGCGATCACTAATGCAGCAAAAACAATCGCACTATCCCGAGAGGAAACGATATGGTTTGTTTGGTTTGCTCTGTTAGCTTACCTCCCAGAAAAAAACACTGTTTTGCCGTATTATTTGCAGTGGTAGACCCTCGGGGGTTTCTGGATAACAGTTTTCACAACTCCTTTTGTTTATGGCCAATGTTACCACCGTAATTGTGTTTGCCGTCATGTGAATACTACATCGTTATCCTGCATCATCTGGCTGACCGTTAATATTCGTTTTCACAATGCCATTTTGACCCTCGGGATGGGACTGCTTAATGAAAGTGGATGAGTATTTAATCAGATTATTGCTGTGTGGCATGTCATGGTGTGTTCAGTGATGTAATGATATTTGTAGACCAGATTGCCTGTCAGATAAGCAGATTCCATTGGCTCCATTTGTGAAAGTAAATCACTAATTACTGTTGATTAATATCTAGGTTATTTTTCCTGGCTCCGTTGCTTTGGGAAAACTGAGGCTCAGGCAGTTTGCATATCTCAAGAGACGCCCAACTCCCTCCCATTTTCCCCATACATTTTTCGGTTTTTGGCCCCTTTTGAAGGAAAAGGGGTGCAACGACAGGTGTGCAAGGACCAGGCATGTCGGCTATTGGCTAGTATTCATAAAAGTTACTTAGAGGTCCAATGTAAATGTACTACAGAACCTGAAGTAAAAGCATTTGCTAGCTTTTATGAATATCAGCCATCGAGAATGCGTCTAGTGCAGGGGCTGCTCCACGTGAGAGTTTTCTCGGACAGGTTGGCTCTCAACGGGGCAGCGCAACAAAAAGAACCTGTGCATGGGAATGGTTCGTGTCATTGGTCTCAACGTAAACTGTAGGAAACCAACAATGTTTGATTGCCCATTGAGAGCCAACTCACACGAGAAACTCTCACGCTGTGGACAGCCGTTAGTCTACCATAATATGGTTCGTCTTTCACAGTCAATCCATTTCTACGCTACCCTTTCTCATTCAACCACATTTCTAAAGATTTCTTTCCTTCAGCGTGTGCTACACGCTGTCAGTCACAATCATTCTGAAACTAGCAGGCAGAAACGATTCTTTGAAGCGGATGATTTCATCACTCGTGTTTTGAATAGTTGCATTCAGAACCAGCAATCATGGGTATAACGGGCAAGGTTATTCACTTCACTTGCAGTTTGTTTGGGGTTGACTTTGATACTCGGCATTTATTGATCGAGATGTGTTGAAGACTGGTTGCATATGATATTCACAAAACACTGAAATCGATTAAGGTCCTGGGTCCATATTCATAAACATACTTAAGTCAAAGTATGATACTTATCTTTTGTGTTGAACAAAGGATAAGTGTCACACTTAGACTTAAGTAGTTTTATGAATATGGGTCCTGATAGTCGAGTGGTTATCACGTCCGCTGAGCAAGCAGGTGGTCCGGGTTCGAATCCAGCCCGGGTCATATAGGATGACAATCCTGGCTGTTGACGTCCGTTGCATGGGAGGACAGTGAGCTGTTGTACCTTGTTCTTGTTGTTGTTGTTGTTAATGCTATGGCGTCAGTTCTGACGGACAAACAAATATAATACAATCATGTAGGGGCCAACAATACTGAAATCGAAGAGAACAAAGCATTTGGATGTTTGGGCTGGTCTTCCTGATTCAGACATCCAGCTACATTAGGGAATGGCACCAAATCCATCGGCAGCATTTGACTCGTAAACTTCTTCACCCTGCCCGATTGCTGTACATAGTACATGTGCATCCATCCATTGTGTGTTCACAGGCAAGTTGAAATGTGCAATGTTAATTGACTGAAGTTGTAGAGAATGTTACTGTTTGATTTAAGTCAAGGAGTAGAGCAAACATTCCCAAGTTCAGCGATATACAGGTGATCAAACTGAACACTTTATTCATCATACACAAGTTTCGTTATTGAGTACGATGTTCAGCTCGGTGTAAATATGGAGGTGGACGCAGGTGAGAAGACATTGGGAGTACCATCCACTTGTTTGGCTCTAACGCAGACTCGGACTGAAAAAAATCCTGTCCTTGCGAGGCGTAGGCGTACAGGCAATTCTGACGACGAAACTCCGACGGTACTACGGTTTGGGTTCAGTCCTTTTCAATCAACTCGACTTTCGGTACGAGATTGTCCACCGTCCCCTGAGCTTTGACAAACGCTGCGTCATTCAGACTGCGTCATTCAGAGAGCTGAGCTTCTGGAGCGAATTTTTACCTCGAATCCGGAGGGTTCGTTGAACTTGCTGCCCTGTTGTCTCTATACTCGCTGTAGGTTACTACTAAAAACTATGAACTTCCTACCCAGTTTCTGGTCTCAATGGAAGGCTAACTCTAAACAGAGACCAACTTGCCGTCGGGCTCATTCTTTTGATTTCTGTTGATTTCAAATATGATATCTCACTGAAATGGAAATAAAACCGCATAACCTTCTCTGGGTAAAATAAACTCAAATCGTTCGCTAATTTTTCACAGACTTGGTTCCCAATGTTTGAAGTTGGTGTTCTGTTTCGTCGAATCGTTTACAATCCCCGAATGCCTGAGGGTTTGTCTAAACACTTTTCAAGGTAAGAAAATAGATCTTGGTCCTGATAAACAGGTGTTTTAATGACCAAGTAATGTTGGCCCAATCAAGTGAACACGGCCATTTCACCAATATTCTTCGTCTCACTGACTCAAGATAATTGGTCCAACTTCGAGGTAAACGTGCGTAAAACAGAATCAAATGGACTTTTTAAGATATTTTACGATTCCGAACAACCAGATAGTCTGCTGTCTCTGAAAGTTTTAAAGTTTTTTACTGATTTATTATAATCTATGATGAAAAGTGCCGGAAGCGTGTTACAGTAAAATAAAGAGTAAAAACGTGGTAGTTGGTGAAGTATAAATCATTAAATTAGTGCTGGAATGCAGGAACAATTAGGAATGTGAAGAAGCAATTTGAGTCAGGATGTCTACTAGATGGAAATGTGCTTCATTTCATGCTTTAAAACATTTTCCATGCTGTACTAATGGACCGAGATCCAAGTAGACGTTGTATGCATGTACCTAGGACTTGCAGTTTCAATTGGTTTTTACTTTGGTGATAACAGCATTTCAACATAATCAAAATTGCATTAAATACTTACTGACAAAGTTGTTGAAGTGAGCCACGAAGTAATTACCATCCAGTATTGTTTCTGTACCTTAAAACTTTCCTGTCTAAATGTACCCCATTACCTTTAGGAGCCCCACTACAACGAAATGTTCCTTTCTGTAGACCCCTTTTTAGCTCACCTGGGGTGAGCTCTTACAGTGGTGCAGCGTCCATCGTCGGTCGTCGTCGACGTCCGTTAGCAGGGCACGTTTCGTAACTGCTGGGGCTATTGACCTGAATCTTGGTACATATATGCCCCTATGTCAGATGACCTATGACACCAAGTTTCGGTCCGATTTGATTCTTGGCTTGGCTACCAGGTGGCCAAAACCAAAAACACAAAAAGTGCAATAACTCCTCAACTAATGACTGGATCGTCTCCAAATTTTTCAAGGGTCTTCTCTAGACGCATATTTTAGTAGGTTCTGTTGGGAAACGTTGAGATGGGAAAACTGCTTTTTGTTTCACGACTCACGACACTTTGTGAGACTATCATAAATATTCCAGGTATTTGTTGCTTATTCTGATTTTCTGGCTGATAGATAATTGTAACTGCCGTGGTGGAATTTATGGGGTATCCTATCCACAGCATTCAATATCAATCATAAACTCATCCCTTCTGCTACAAACCGTGTTAGTTTTGGCGTGTCATGACTTGACTGCAATCAACTCTGCTAATGTACAACAGAGTCCAAGTGATTCATGTCATCTTAGAGTGAAATGACTTCAGATTTGTTTCAGCCAAACGTGGTCAAACTTTCCTGTACACATTCTGCACAAAATGTACATATCCATATCATGGTACCTCTGGTTCCAAACATAGTAGACTGGCACTTGCCCTTAGAACAATTCATCACCACAATTTCATGAAACGCAAAATCGGAATTTTACGGACAATTTATTGTGTAGAATATGAGGTGATTATGGAAATGTTGGGGAGGGTGGATCAGCTGTGTTGGGGAGATAAGATCATGTGAAAGCCATGAATACAACAACTATCAGTTATCGTCATTCTTTGTAGTTTGATAGTTCAGTGAGTATCGTTCCTTTTCAATTTCTACAATTTAACCTCGTGGTCAAATGTTCTCCCCTTCTGAAACAGGGCACTGACGCATATTACGTTCAGCGAACCCTAGAAGACGAAGTGCTAGTTACATGTACCAAAGGACCAAAATGTGGCAATGCCCTCCAGTGACAAGTCAGAGATGGAAGCCTAATTCAGTTCAAAAACTGAACCTCTCCCACATTCAGTCTTTTAAAGACACATGCTGTATATCAGTCTTTTTAAGAAATTAACAGAACCATCAACTATAGTCACTGTCGACTTGATTATGAAATCAATTCTATCAGTTGAACCTGACACGTAGCTTGATCTGTGATGGGTATCTTTCTGATGTTGATTTATAACTAGATCTCGCATCTGCTATCTCTTGGACACCCTGCCCCGCGTGATTGACACAATGGCGCCTCTAACACCAGATGCCACCGTACGTGTCTTTTGGATGAAAATGTTGACACGCGTTGACATACCTGACAACAGCATCCATCATGCCGTCAACTGTAACATATTGAAATTGACAAGTAAACAATTCAATAACAGTACATTGTGCGTTAACCCTTTCACTGTCAGGGGTAACTTGAGGAGCCTGATAGTCTCGTGGTTATCACGTCCGTTTAGCAAGCGGCAGGTCCCGGTTTCGAATCCAGCCCGGGCCATATGGGATTTGATTCCCGGCTCTTCACGTCCGTCGCATGGGACAGTAAGCCGTGGTGCCTTGTACTTTGTGTCTTTGCAAGGGCAAGTAAAATACCCCATCCAAGTGAGGAACATGAGTAGCTTGTGATGGCCTCCTCCGTACTTACCAGGGCCAATAATGCTATAGCGTCGGCCCTGACGGAAAAATGAAAATACAAAGAATCGTGTAGACCCTACTCTTACAAGTACACTGTCACGTACATTCACTGTACATTGGGAAGCACCCGACGAGTGTTTTCCAATGAATACCATTGCGATGGGTCTCAGCATTAGTGCAAGTTTTCAAGTTAGTGTTAGTGTTAGTGTTGGTGTTGGTGTTAGTGACAGATTCCTGCCTTGCTGACGGGATGGCATCCTGATCCATAGCTGCATGACAAAACAAGATGCAAAAACGAAGGATATACATGTAATGTACAATGGGCCGATTTTTTAAACGATAGTTAAGGTAAACCTCGGTTTAACCATCGGCTTTTCTGACAAACCGTGAATTAACCAAAGTAAACCTTTTGACTTTTAGAATGTTTGGCTATCAGCGATTCATAAAATTGAAAAATTCACTTCGATTAACAAACAGTTTGTCAACTGAGGGTTAATGAAACCCGATGGTTATCTTAGCCATCGTTTAAAATTAAAATCGGCCCAATGTATGACGATAAACGACTGTTTGCACATCACCCTAACTGTACTGATCCAGACAAATTGCCATCAGACAAAATATCAATTATCCTTATCTTCTGGCTAGTTGAAATTTTTATGGCCCTGATATATCTGGCTTTGTTGCAAATTTATGATTTTATTAATTCGTCTGTGACTTTTACATTCCATAAAACAAAAGGATGGGATGATGTAGTTATCGTGTATACTACTCAGTATTGTGTGCGGCATACCATTACTGTCCATCTATGTCTCGCGTCACGCTAGCGCATCAGTTCTCAAGGTTAGACAACTTCAATGCCATTTGTTGGGTGCAACTATCAGGAAGTTTTAATACCGAGTGGGATTGTGGTGTAAATTTCCTTGCGTTCTCTGCCAACCAATGAGGAACCAGCAGAACTAATCGACGAGATGTCAAGTCATGACTGAGAATGCCAATCTTGAATTGGAGGAAAAGCCTTCATCGGTCGCTTCCATAAGTTAGGCTACATGTACCTTCAGGTGTAGCCGTTATTAACCGGCGTGTTTGTACCGTGTAGCTCTGTGTAATCGCTGCCACCAATCACGTATATCGGTGACTGGCGGTAGGTTGTAGGTTGCCATTTTGAAAGTCCACAAAAACAGGATTGATCACAATGGCCTGAACCGTTTCTAGTTCTGAGATGGCCCCTTGTAACGTCAATTGCTTTGCACCTTTGACCAGCCGGTGAACAATGAAACAGATTGATGCAACTGATATCGATCGTCAATAATGCCTAGGTTTATACTTCATTTGAACCTCACTGACATGACATATGTTTCCCAATGAATCGTTACTGATTGATAAATTGAAATTATGATATGAAACGGTTTTTACTCGTCAGGAACAGCAAATGACAGATTTCCGTCCACACAAATCTGTGCATGCCATGTCATATGTAGTCAGGTTATTGAATGTTGATGAAATTTCAAAGGCTTGCTTTATATTAAATCATGATTAGGTCTTGTTTGCTGACGCATCAATGGGAGACTTTCCTGCCGTTAGAGGCGGTCCTACATGTATACAGGGAAATTGACGTACATCTGGCGGACGTATGGCGTATATACGGCATACGTCCGCCAGTCCTGGTTGCGTATATATACCGTATATAAAAGTAGCTAGATTCAATTTGTATGTACGTCGTCGTATGTACGTGGGATATATGGCATATGCCGTACGTATGCCATACGTACGGCATATACTCGGCGGACATATTTTTCCGTACGTAAGCCATACGTACACCGGACGTCCAGAGGATGATCCATTGTACTATACGGCGGATATAAAAGTAGCTGTACGTCCGCCGTATGTACGTCATTTTGCCTGTGTAGAACGTCACAAAATTTTACGTCACACGTAAGCCACGGCGTCCACGTCATTATGGATGACGTCGTGGCGTGCATTTCTTTTCTGTGACGTCAAATTACATGACGTTCTAGGACCACTAACTGGTGGTGGCCTCTAACGGCAGGAAAGTCTCCCATTGGAGACTTTACTGCCGTTAGAAGCCGCCTGTTAGCGATCCTGGAACGTCACAAAATTTGATGTCACGTCGTAAGCCGTGGCCTCCTCGTCATGGCGTACATTTCTTCTCTGTGACGTCAAATTTCATGACGTTCTAGGACCACTAACTGGTTGTGGCCTCTAGCGGCAGGAAAGTCTCCTATTGAATTTTTATAGCGTTGTTGCAATGTTTTTTTTCTAATTCTAATGATTTTCGAATGTTCGATATGGCCTAAAGTGATTTTTACCGGGTCACCTTTACTTTTTTCAACGAGATCAGATGGCAAGCCAGGAAGAGTAGACATGAAATTGCAAGGCGAACGCCAACATACGAATCAATTATTGACAGTTGCCTTTTTGACCTGTTATTGAAAACATAGCCCCCAGGGTGATCCATACATCGAAAAGATAATCTTTCTATGGTGATTCACCCCGCCCATAATGAGAACAGATAGTTAAAGTTACAACATCTAGGGTCGTTCATTTCAACTTGCTTTGATAGATAAAACGACTGACTAATAACACTATGGTAAAACTGTTATAAAGCAGAATAAGTTGATTTATAACAGATCAGAAATTGTTGTATGACTTTCAAATGCTGTCGCAATCGTGTACATTTTAATTAAATTCTTATTGGACCAATTTTCTGGTCAATACATTCAAAGAAATTTCCTGAACATCGGTTGTTTTATGGCAATAAGGTCTATATATATTTGAGTTATAATTGTGAAGTTACCATCTTTTCACACCTAGGAGCTCCATCACCAAGTTTCAGGCTAAGCCCACTCGTAATTAGGCCTACTATAAAAAGAGAACGTGACTGAGTCAACCTATTGTGTGGGGATTTACGGTCATGTCCTTTGATCATCAGACCTCAGGATGAACTCTAGGTGATCGATTATGAAATCCGATTAATAAATCAACACGTCCAATCACCCTCCATTGTTGTCTTTGAAAGTATCAGGCATAACCGCCAATCGGTTCAGGTTAGAGTTGGGGGTCTGGTCAGTGTTGTTGGCGGCCATTGTGCTTGGTGACGGATGCGATGGGTGTGAGACAACGTTACATAAAATTGACCGGGATTGGGAAAGGATACAATGAAGAGAAACGAGTCAGTTTCGCCATGTTACAAAACAAACACTTGTACGTTGAGGTGTCAATGATTGACCATGTTGGGCAGTTTCAGTCTCTTTTTCCTGGGACGTCAGGCGCCTTTCCACGGGATTTCTCACGCGATTTGGCTCTCTGTGGGCAACACTCAGCGTTTGTCATTGGTCTCAGCGTCCGCCGTGAGGAAACGAACAACAACGACAACATTGATTGAGAGTCAATGGGTGATAATGAAAGCTAGAAAATGCTTTTACTTAATATTTGTTCAGAATAACCTAGTGAATTTTTTAATGCAAAATCCAAGTAAAAGCATTTACTTGTCTTTATTCATATGGCCAGTGTCCCGAGAAGTCTCTACCTGGATGGGCACCTTTGGTATTCATGGCCAGCGCCAAAAATATCCTCAACTCAAGCTCTCCGACGTAAAGCATAAAATCAATGATTTGAAGTCAAACTGACGGCTGCATCATTCATGTTGTTACAATCAGAGAGGTAACACGGTCGTCATTGACGCTGTCTGCTGGTGGCTTATCGAACCACAGGCTGTTTAGTGACTTATCGCTTTCGTCAACTGTGACAGTTATTTGGATCGTCCTGCGGATTTGAAATTTGTGATATCGGGATATTTCGTCCGATGGTTTCCTGTTGGGGAATGTGTAAGTACAACTTACGTTGTCAGTTGGACATTTCAACGCTTTTTGTTGGTCTTGTTCGTGGTAAGTTTGATAACTTTGAAGAGGCTTTTGAGAAGAATACACTTCGGTTACTGTTAGGTTCTCAAGGAAACTAATAAATGATTCTCGTAGGCTTGACTGAGTAGGTTACTTGTCATTGATGTTTGGGGTAATATCTAGTGGAGCATTGCGCTGATGTCAGAAAAGTACAGTACAACTGCATGACGTAGAGAGTGACCGACACAATTTACGTTAAAATATAGGTCTGGCAGGCAATCAAATAGTAGAGTACATGTAATATGAAGGCACCAGTGTTTCTCATGACCATCGGCGAGTTGCGGTAATTATGTGAAATGTTTGAGTACGTCGAGTCATGGCCGATATGGTGCATTCTCTGACAGCAGGCGTTGAGGCTCGCTCCTCTTCGTCCACTCACATTATTAGCGAGGTTTCGCAAATCTGACGAAACATGAAGTACGAAATATGAAATTGGACTTCATTTCCAGGACGTTTCAGAAGATGATTGGTACCACTAATATCGCCGTCTGCAAGAGCGTATTTTAGCGTATGACGTTAGACCGATAGCGTTACGGTGTACATGTATATTAAACTTTGAAATTTATCTTTCATTTCCACTTCGTATCTACGAAGTGGAAATTTAAAAATTCAAGATGCACCATTAACTCTGTCGGTCTTACATGATGTGCTAAAAGACGCACGGGCACAGGGACATTTATGGTAGCAACTATCTCCAGAAATACATTAGGTCATGGCAATCAAGTTGAATTCCATATCTCGTACTTCACGATTCGTCAGATTTGCGAAACCTCGCTATTACATGTATGTATGAAGAGCGTCGTGAATGAAGAGGAGCGAGCCCAAAGCCCTGTTATGTGGTGCTGTGAGTACTGAACTGTTCCATTCTCTTTGATAACCATATCATGCTTTGTTGGCCACACTTGGAGCAACCATGAAGCAACTTCAGCTGAACAATCCCAGTGACGAATACCAAAAACCGAAGATTGACGATTCGTTCCCACTTGAAAATATCCTTGACAATATTGCCTATAAATTATGAACTAGCCACGTGCTTGAGTCATTTTAACCTTTTGGAAATCCTTGCCTCCCAAATTAAGAATTCTAAAACCCGTCATGTTCGGAGCTCGTTAAGTGTTACCCTTGAATTATTCCGATTCGGCCATTGTTATGCAGCAGCACAAAATATTGGATTCTTTGAGAGCACTCCGTTTGCACATAATATGTCACTGACGGCATATGCTTTAGAACTCACACCTGAATGTTGTATGCCCGCTGGTTGTTGAGATGTCAGCCCACGAAGAGCCATCATTGTTGTTCCACTCCAGGTTAAAATTCACCTTGAAAGTTAAACAGAGAAATATCATATGTTTCAAGTGCCTAAAGCGCTCATTTTAATCAATCCCATTTACATATGATATGAAACAGGCAAGGAATATTATCAGTGACTGGCTACTTCCAAAATATTTAAGGTATCAAATGTTTGTGTCATTTTAAGGGGTGATTGACTACTCTGAAAATATATCTTCTAAAAGAATTACGGTCGGACCTTACGCTACTTTCGGTGAAGCACTCCTTCGCTGCCTCCTTTTCAGTGGTGACGTCGTAAACGCGACTTTAGAGTTTGGATGCTGCCCGGGGATGCTGGCAAGCGCTCTGTAATACCCTGTGAACATTATAAACCTTCAAGTAAAGGCGCGCCTTCACCTGAGAATTTTCTCATGCAAGTGCCCACTCTCAATTGGTACTTCACCATCGTTGATTTCCTGACGACGTACACTGAGACCTACGGCACAAACATCTGCCCCAGGTTGTCCTGCTGGTGGTTGACTTATCCATGGAGAGCCAACTTGAGAGAGAAAACTGTGAAGCAACGCCTTTGGGCAGCCTGCCGAACTCCTGCTTACAATGCTTCACTAACTTAAGAAAAGTTGGTCCCATTGTCAGCAAATGATGTCTGACAAGGATACAATCTCTTCTCTGTGGTAGTATTCGCATCAGACCCCTGTTCCCTGTGGTGTCAACTTGGATGACAAAAACCTCTGAGGTTAGGAGATATAAGACTTCAAAGTAAACAAGTGATTTGTAATTGAAGTTTACCTGCCTTTGGGAGTTGGAAGGTTGCTCTCTTCATGACAACACAAACCTGACTCGGTAAAGATATCATATCAAAGAGGAGTCGTTAGCTTTTGTTCATACTAGGCTTTGGGCTTCGACTTTACTCGTCAGATTTCAAAATATCAGAATAGTTCTCTAAGTAAACATGCCGACAGGAGTTGCGATTGAAACAAATATGAATGACTTTTAGACGAGATATTTTTGCTTCATTTCTTTCTTTCATTACCTTGACAAATACCCGTAGCAGTGGTATCTGAATCCTTGGCGGCCCCCACAGACTGCAGGGCTCTGACTACCGGATGCTCACGGCGGGTTCAACTTTTCTATGATGGCATTTCCCAATTTTGATTCTTGAAAGTTTAAGTTGGACTTTTTTTTGTTTTCAACCAAGTTTGAAGTGGCGGTAACTTTTGAAATCTAGGCGTACCTTCATGGAGAACTAGAGGACTTTGGAGCGCATCAACGAGAGTTGGAAAGCTTTGAGGATATTTGTGACTGTAATCTTGGAAAGAGTCACAAAAATGACCCAAGACTGAGTGTGATACATGTGTGATATAACCTGCGGTGGTATTCAACTGCCGAGTCGCTTTTCTCCATAACAGTAGACACTTACAGCGAGAAATCTCCAGTGTTGGAGCAAGAGTTACTTGAGCTGAAGGGGTTATTGTCGTCCTGGGTGCACATAAAGTGTACCCAGGTTCGATGTCGTCAAGTGAAATTGCACCCTGGGTCCACTTTCTTGTTACAAACTGTACCCAGGTTCTGATTTAGAGACCTCGGGGCGAAGTTGTTCTCGGTGAAGTCACTTGATATTGTGCCTGCAAGTTGGCCGTGCAAAAAGCTAAAGAAGAGAAGTTGGAAGAATTTTATTTTTGACTACCGGTAGCTGGACAGTTTTCAACCTCGGATGGTTACAGAGAAAGTTAATCAACTCGCCAGCTAGACAAAGAAAACGCCGTGTCATTTCCATGTAGGCCTACATGTGCGAACACTGCAGGCCTTTGTGTTCCATTGTTTGGGGAGGTGTGAAAAAGGGATTATAGAGGGGCAATTAGCTCGCTGTTCCGCCTGTCAGTATAATTCCTCCAAGGTCATAGCAACAGGATCCTAGAACCAGCATACGCTAATTCACGTGTCCCACGAAATCTTGAGAATGAGCTCGTAGGCCCTACCTAGGTCTCTAAATCAGATCCTGGGTACAGTTTGTAACAAGAAAGTGGACCCAGGGTACAATTTCACTTGACGACATCGAACCTGGGTACACTTTATGTGTACCCAGGACGACAATAACTCCTTCAGCGTTACTTGACATGTTCCAGCGATCCTCTTGTTACGTGGCATCGTACACCGTTTGTGGACGTGGAAAGATTCAGCGAGTTTTCACCACCGCAGGATACGCGAGACTACTGAATGTGATCTATGCCAAGCACTCCCGATACCTCCAATTTCTCTCCAGTAATCCAAGTCATGAAGAAGTATGTGCAGAGACTGTTTTCTGGTGATTTTGAAAACTTGACAACTTTCGTTTGGTACAAAGACCACAACCGATGAACTTGCCTCTTTACCACTAATCGGGTCAGTGATATTCGATTTTCAAGACAGATATGATGGATGATGAATTAATGACAGATTGATGAGGATTTTTACAATGATTTTAGTTTTGATCATGTTTATCTTGTCTAACCACTAGTAAACCTCTAGAGAAAGAAGCCATCGATGACCTAGAAAGTCGGTAATGACTTATCTGGATTTCAGACTATTAAAAGACCATCACTCACTCAACGATAATTCCTTATCTCGTTACGGCTCATCCATTGCGTGTGTTAAGCTGGAGATGATGTTTCAGTTTTTGATGGCCCTCTTGTCATGTTTATCTCAATCGTCCTCTGGGAGGCGCCAGTACCACAAATCTTACTAACCCCTATCTAAAAATCAAATATGAGATTGGAAGCAGTTTCGTTGTCCCCTATGAACTTGAAACTCCAGCACTTCTGAGAGAGAGTTCTTGGAAGAGAGTTGAGACTGGCAAGGAAATGGTCCATTCACATCCTGAGCTATAGCGGCTGTTATCGGCAACAGATTTTTTGGCAACATGACTTTTCTGAAAGCCGGGTACGAAAGGGTCCTAAACCTGGGTTCAAGTTTGCTCTAACACGATGTTTCCCCAGAACGACATAAGGATGATGACTTTATCATGGGTTGTTAGTGGTCGCTCCCTTCGTCACCGCACATGAACTATAGTCCGGCAACATCTAAGCGCGACCCAATGGAATGCGGAAGTAAGGAAATTGATACTTGGATTTTCTACGGACCTTTAATCACACGCGACTCTTGAATAACCGGTGCACAGCGCGAACAATCGGGGAGCGACCACAAATGGTCAACAGGCATGATTAAAAACCGCAAAGCTCTGCCACATTACATGACTTCCGCATTCCATTGGGTCGCACTAAGATGTTGCCGGACTATACGCGACGTCGGGAAGCAGCGGACACAAAATACGGCGACGTAGGGAGGAGCGCTGAGAACCACTGATTCCCTCCGTATTGTCCTACATGCACATTGTACACACATGGACAGGATGAAAAGTAGGGAGTTTCGTTATCGTCAGATAGACGAGGACTTTAGGTGACGATGTTCTATTGTCTGAGTACCGTACACAACAAAAGCGTCGTCGTTGGTCTGACCGAGCGGTTGCATAAACTCGTGCACTAGTAAAAGATGGCAGACACTTGTTGCGCTGAATACATGTACATTCTAAAAAAATGGTTGTTTAATCATCAAATGTTCACATACGGCATTGGTAGACATTCAATAAAAACAGCTGGCTTCGATGAAGCATATACATGTAGGGTTGCGAACTTTCTGAAAATGGCTATGGAAGCATGTTACGTACAAGGCGGGGTTGCAAAGTCTGAGAATGGAATGGTGGGCCTACATCTGATTGCACCAGCAGACCCTTGTAATGCTAAAAAATCTGTATTTGAATTGGAGTGTTTGATCAATCATGGATATTAACAGTCGCTACTTGAGACCTCCCCTCCCACGCTGAGGCAGACACTAACTACGGCGATCAATGATAATAATGGAATACAATGTGCACATGCAGGTTTGATTCAAATCACCTTTTTTCTTATTTCATCGTCTCTTTTATCAAGTTTTTCTTGTGAACGAAGTGCAGGCATCGTGTTCAGCGTCAGATTACAGTGATATGACTTCCATGATCCAAAGTGCAAAAAGTACAATGTAGCAAAATGCAAAATTTTAACAACCGACTCCGAAACCGAAAAACAACTTCGTTCCAAATTCGTGTATCATATTTAAATCATTGATCATCTCGTTAGGAAAGGTTTTTCCACTTTCATTTCATTGTTAGCACGTTCCTGATTGCTTCCAACACGTGACCTAATCTACTCCGCGAAGCTTTTTAATGTACTGTGCGAAGCGTTTTAATCTACTCTGCGAAGCTTTTTTATCTACTCTGCGAAGCTTTTTAATCTACTCTGCGAAGCTTTTTAATCTACTCTGCGAAGTTTTTTAATCTACTCCACGAAGGTTTTAATCTACTCCTCGAAGCTTTTTAATCTACTCCGCGAAGCGTTTTTCTGTAGTTTGACTGCCTGGTAGGCCCTATCCCGTTTCCAGTGAGATCTTAAAACCTCGTGTTACAAAACAAACATTGTTATTTCATGACAGTTGTTTCCATCCCTCTAAACAACCGTCGGAAAAGTCCAAACTACTTATTGGAGCGTACAACGAAATGGCACTCCTAAATCTCTCAAATCATGAAGATAATGAAAAAAGCCATCAACTACACGTATAGATATGATTATCTTATTATATATGAAGGTTTCTGGTTCCAAAGGGATCATCACCACATACAAACTGATGATAAATCATTAGATTAATGTACATGATCATCATTTACAGGTGAAATCGCGATCAAGGAACGATGATTTTCAAAGAATGGTCTTCAATTAATGTAGACATAAATCACTCTTAATGGGATCCCTTCTCTCCTGTTGGATTAGAAGTAATCCATTCCCGTTTTCATATCTGGTCGTCTCACGTGACTGGACCAAGATCACAGTGATGAAGCAAATGGGTGAACACCAATGATATATATAAGTAACACACGAACGATGCCAACATGGTGCTGTAGACGAAAGGACGACTTGCGCTCCGTTTCCTGACATACATGTATGTGGGATACTACAGCGAACCGCCTGAATGACGACGGCCTATAGTCAATAATAGGGAAGTTTCAAAACCAAACGATAAATGTAAACGTTAACGACAATCAAATATGGCAATCCCACATGCCTTCACTACTCTTCCACCATCCATGAAGGGCAAACGCAAATTCCCACAAGAGAACTGATCCAGCACACCACCACCGTACCATGGCACTTCTATGCACGCCTCCACACTCAAGGATGATCCAATACAGCACCAAATCAAAATATGGCAATCCCACTACAATTGACCACTTTAGTTTATCCAACATACCTATAAATCAAATATGGCAATCCTACATGCCTTCACTATTCAAGGTGATCCCACACACCTCTAAATTAAATGTGGCAGTCCTAC
>NMRB01000455.1:36586-54850 GCA_002633025.1 Notospermus geniculatus
TTTGTTTACATTTTTGGTGGTACCTTCCATAGAGAGTGAATCTAGCCTCCAGGCAAAGCCGTGCTCCAGCCATATGCAAGACCTGTGCAAATATGCGAATGTAAACACTGGGGACGAGGTTCCATTAAAAATTTGTTAAAATGGGTTAATGACGTTTTCAAATTCAGTAGGTCAAGATGTACATTTTGTACTATTCCCATTGATTTTGAAGCGGCAGATTTTGCAGAATACGCCTCCGAAGTTTGGCTGTCTAATGCATTTCCCATTAAACTAAAATCCTTCTTTTGCCTTTTTCTCAAAATGGTGCTTGATATCGATAACCAACTGTCATGGCGCCACAACAAACCCCGCGAGCCATTCGCTTTAAGGCGCCAGCGTGCCAACAGCACATTACGGCTGCCTGAACAACTTTATACATACCGTTAATAATTATGAGATAGCGAAGTGAGAACAGGTGCATACATGCAGTAGGGGCAGATGTGGCTACGGTGCTACTACACCGAACAAAACTGAGACTAGACCATCAAAACTGAAATTTAACAAAAACTGGCACAAGAATGTCAAGAGGTGTGTTGCACAGTGCGTGATTCACTGGCGTCGCGCGGTCGAGCCGGGTCGGGTTGACTCTGAACATCTTTTGCAATCAAACTGCACTGAGACTGGATATGCATGTTTAGGCAAGACGGTTTTATGGAAAGTGGTTTAGAATAGAAATTGATACCTCACTGTCGGTATTGGTCGTCTCACCAAACCCGCGAGGGTGGAGCTAAAATACAGACCTAAACCCTCGGCGCTCTTCAACTGACAGACGTTGGTAATTTGTTGGATTGTTTTGCGCGCCGTCGGGTGCATCCCACTGAATCTTTGAATCCAGAAACAAAATGGCAACCATTTGACGGCCAGTCACGTGACAAGTGTGACGTCAGTGGGATACCTCTGTCAACAACTGCTTTTTTGTCCTGCAGGTACTTCGAGCACTCTTCGCCCGGTCATTTTACTTAGGTAGTGAAAGAGTCCTCCCGTTATTCAGATCGTATCCTGATTTGGATGGTGCTACGTTTAAGGAACAACTTCAACGACTTGAAAACGTTGACATTAGGGTCTTAGTTTTATAGACACCCGTTTTTGAGCTCAATTTCTGTCAGTCCGGCCTCAGGTGGTTTCCTAACCTGCCGCACCAGGGAACGAGGTCGACTGGGGAAACCCAGCGAAAGTCGAATTACCTGGTAATTCTCGAAAAACCAACTTTCTCTCGAAATACCTTGTTTTTCTCCAACTTTCTTGCTTAAAACTAGGTAATTCGCGAAAAACCATGTTGTTCGGTACAATTACCAGGTTCTATCAAGATACGGCCTTAAAACCTTGTTTATCTCCTGAATTACCTAGTTTTTCATCGAAATACCATGTTTTACGCGAAAAACAAGGTATTTCTGTCGAAATACCAAGTAATTCGCCTCAAAACCATGTTTTTCGGTGTAATACATGGTTTTTCCATCGAAATACCAAGTTTTTCTTTGAAATACCATGTTTCTCTAATAAGTGTACAAACGGCTTGCCATACGCGGTCAGTTATTGCACATCTTGTCCAAACAAGGCTATCGACTCCGTATGAACTCCGTCTTTAGCCTTGTCCGAATCGTGTCATCTTTTCCGTTAATGCATAAATTATTAATGAACCAACCCCTACTTGACCCCGCCTCCGAGCCAATCAGAACTTGCGAAACAAATCACCGTTGGACACTTTCTTTGCTCTTCACGCTCGAATTTGTAACACGGATTTTGATTGGCGCGTCGATTTTCCTTCGCGCCCCGATGATTGGCTGAGGTTGTCACCACCTCAGAAACGGGAAATGTGGTGGATTCGAACCAGGCTAGATGACCGTCAGGACAGATAGACTGGTGAGAACCAGATGTTATTGCAGGGAATACAGTATATCGCCTTCCGGCTGTAAATTGGGCCGAACTAGAAATGGAGCTAAAGAAAACCGTCACAAAGAGGGAGGCCTACCGTTTTATTAGCAAAAATCACGCGGACGATGACGCAAAAGATTAAAGAATTATTTGGAAATTTCATGTGGTGCGTATGAAGTTCCATTCATGTCATTATTATTTGAATTATGTCACATCTGATGATTAATAAACATCTCACTGAGATATTTAACAAACATCAGATGTCGCATAATTCGAATTTAAACCAACATCTGATGATTAAAGCGGATTGTTCGCGTCTGTCCAAAGTGAACCAAAAATAATAAAACGACCCGTTTTATTCGTAACAACAACCGATAAATGCATTGTGGCGGCCGCTCCGGAAACGGTTCTGTGGAATCTTTGACTTGGCACGAATAGTCCGCTTTAATAATCATCTCACTGAGTTAACCCTTAACCGGTCACAGCCTCCGTGATCGATGAGACTGCCGGGTGCAGTGATAGTAGTTTGCTAGACAACACAACAGCATCTTGAAATAAGACAAGACTGTAGAAAAAATTATAATATGCCCTGCATTTTTCTGAAACATTTTATATTCAAACAGTTTGAATGAACAGATACACGTAGATCTTTTCAACCTGAATTTGAATCTTCCCGTTTTTTAGAGCATGGTCATGGTCCTCCTCGACACAGTTTAATCACAATGGGAATCTTTCGTTGCTCCATTTTAAGCAGCCAACATGGCAGGGGAAAACCCCGGGGAAAACCCAGGTTGAATACCTCGTACCAGTGATTATTACGTTCAGCCGTCCAATGCATAAAGGCAGTAACTTGACTTTTCATAGTTTTGAGAAAAATTGATTAGAAAATTTCAGGAAATCACAGGCAGGAAATCCAGAGCAAAATACAATGCAAAAAGGCAGTAACTTCCAATGCATTTTCCCTATACTTTTTGGAGATACTGCCTTTTTGCATTGTTTTTGGGGTGGGGTAGTGAAGTTACTGCCTTTGGGTCAGGGCCTAATTCTTAGTGGTAAACGGTAAAAAAGACACTGGAAAAAAAGACACCGGAAAAAAAGACACAGTCTTAGTGAATACTGGGTATTGGAGTTAAATGGTACATCAGGAAGGTGAAGCTTCAAGAGCCGATTCAAAAATGACCAAGAGGTGTCTCTGTGCCAAAATGGGAGTTACTGCCTTTATGCATTGGACGGCTGCGTTAAAGTCACACTTTTTAAAGTAAGGCTAAAGTGAAGTCGCAGAATTCCAAGCTACACTCTCCGAAATTTATGCTTTCGGTGACTTTTCTAAAAAGTGGATCTTTCGAAAACTGTGTGCTATACGGGCCAAGGCAGAAGAGAAATTTGAAGAGTACTGAGATAGACGGGTTGCATTTAGTCTCGCACCGCCAGCCTCTGATCTCGCTCCGCTTCCTACGCTTTGTCTGCTGCGCGAGACTAACCGAGGGTCTGGCTGAGCGAGACTAGGTTGCATTCTGCTGTTTTTGTTTACAAAATGACGTCATCAACGGCGCCAGTTTGCGTGCGCACGTCAAACGACGTAACGTCATTGGTGGAACAGGGCGCCAATTTGCGCACGCAGCATGTTTACATCGTGTGATGACGTCATTGAATATCCATCTATAGGATACTCACAAGCTTTGCTCTTTTTTCAGTGTTGATGCTTTGTGTGTACATCAGAGGCAAGGACAGAAATGGCAGTAACGTTCGAACAGTTTGATGATATTCGGCCACTCTTGGATGACAAGGAAGAAATGGCAGTAACGTTCGAACAGTTTGAACTTCAGCAACTCATCGATGACGAGGAAGAAGGTGAACACGAATTTCAAGGTATTACTGTCGACCGTCCAGATGGTCAAGATGGTCGAGGTGTACCAGACGAAGGGCAGAGGATTGTATATTCTGGATTAACAGGACGTCTCACCATAGACGAGTGCGGAGAACGCACGAACAACAGCGCTCAACTGAAGGGCGTAGCCCCACTTTCGCGGGAAGATTACGAGAATCTGGAGATGAAATACCAGAATTTAGAATTTTCCGATGTCGAACTGAAGTACTTGAATACGTTTTTGGTGTACATCGATGAGAAAAAACGTGTTGATGATAAAAAGAGGAACGCAGTGAAAGAAATTGTCGAGAAATGCCTTGACGATATCCAGCTAAGGCTAAACCAGTATCCGCGATTCAAAGGGGGAGAACTTCTGGGATGTGGCAGCTTCTATGAGCAAACGAAGGTGGGATACCCAGATGAGTTTGATTATCAGTACATATTGCCATTGGAAAATTACACAGCCAAAGTCGCTGAGGTGGGAAGAACAAAGAGCAAAAAAAGCAACTTGGAGTCTAAGGCGTTTTTCAGACTTTATAGAAACGTGGGGAGTACATGTGTGGAGGGAGCCATGACTGAGAACGGCAGAAAGGGAACCATTGTGGAGAACGGCGAGCAGGGAGCCGTGGCTGAGAACGGCGAGCAGGCAACCCTAGCTGGAATTGCCGAACAGGGAGCCCTGGATGGGATTGTTGGCGATCAGGCAGCCAATGCTGATGAGAACGGCGATCAGGGTGACGTGGCTGAGAACGGCGAGCAGGTGGCAAATGAAGAAGTAAACAATGCGATGGCCATGAACAGAGAAATAGGAGCAAAGAATGTCCACGATGCTTTCCAAGCAACCCTTGAAAATATCCTTGAAGATTTATTCCCGGAGAGCCAACCGATGACTAAGAAATCTGGGCCGGCTGTGTCATTCTTTTTGAAGGTTCCACACGAAGACCCATCTCGCCCTCCGAGAAACGTAAAAGTGGACGTCACCGTGGGGTATAGGGCCAGCCCTGATCACAGCTTCTTCGAGGATGTCAAGCTGCGTACCTATGCGGAGTATCTCCGTGACAATCAGCGATTGCGGTGTCACTTTATCCCAGCCCATGACTTCTGGAAACTTTCGTTCACTGAAAATGAGAAGGAGCTGATGACGGGGTATTCAGCAGTTGGTTATAGAGGTGTCTGTTACAGGGTAATCAAGGTAGGTCTCAACGTATAAACCCCCGCATGCACCAAAATCGCAGTTGTAAGGTCTCTGAGACCTCTTGACCTGGCTTTGTCACCAGGGCAGGATTTAGGATTGACAGGGGCTGCCGACCGTAGCTTCACTGAGGTGACGAGCAACGGAAGCGTGAAGCCCAAATGGGGCCTGTGGCTCCCTTAGAAAATTTTGACAATTTCTAGTGCTTTAGATGCATTTTCGTGGCATCTGAGAGCAAAATACTCGATCTTTCATCTGATTATGTTTTTCTTGCTGAAAAATTCATTGCGTACGCCCCCCCCCCCCGGATCCGGGTCTGGGGCCATATTCATGAAGCCTTCACAAATTTGCGTGCACGCAATCAATTGTAACGCAGTCAGTGAACAATTGGGCATGTGCAGCCAAACAATAGACTTTCGTGCATGCAAAGTTGCGAAGGCTTCGTGAATATACCCCCTGGTCACTGGGATCTAGCTCCTCCACATTATCATATCAAAACGGTCGATTCGAAGATATCAGCAACCTGCAGTGTGGTCAGCAATGCCGATCAACACGAGAGGAGAAACAGAACCCCGACATTGCCACGGGTATTCGAAAACCCTGGACTGAGAAACACTGGATTGGATTGGACTGTGACTCACTGTTCTCCACCACCTGGATTCTGTAGACGTTTTGCCCGATTCACTCTTCGATCGCGCGGTTATTCACATTATCATAACCAGGGCTTCGCACTCACGCAGGAAACTTTCATTGTGAGGCTGAAGATTGAAAGCCAATAAAATCGGATAACCTTCGATAGAGATGAACTTTTAGTGAATAACCTTAATAAGTTAAAAGTTGATATACATTTGCTGCTTCGGATTTCTTCTGGGGCCATAATATTCGTTAGTTGACCTAAAAATTGCGTTTAATGCCCAGCGCATTCGCGATATCCAATACATGGCAGAATAACACAGGCAGGACGAGCCTATTATTGGAAGGCGTAGGGGTTTCAGGATTGTTAGATATAAGTCAACATCGCAAACGTAAAATGCGTAAAATGATACATTTTGTGGGAGAAAGGTTGCAATAAACTAGCCGATTTTTGAGATAAGGTATGAATTATTAATGTAGATAACTCTTATGAAACGCATAAATTAGAAATCAACCCGCGCCTTGCCTGCCTCCCCTGTGAATAATGAGTCGATCATCACCACGTGGGTGAACAAAGCAGGCTACCGGTCGTCGAGTGCAGGTAATCGCCTCCTGGATACAGCACTGCCTGGATTCTACGCGTAGTGCCCCATGTGACTCAATTGCGATATTTTTCGATAATTTCACTACGTGAACCTTAACGCCACCAGGCTTGTTTCAAATCAAGTTGGACTGGCGATAGGCTACCCCCAATAAAAACACCATTTAGAGGCAGATCGTCTGACCTTGTAAACTAATACCATCTGTTTTTCTCTTGAGAAGAAGCTGATCTACAGACCTACAATATATTCGCATTATAGTATTGTCATTATCAGTGAGTGATCAATGAAAATTGTGGAAAAAAGTGCATTATTGTCAATTGTCCTTCAAGTAAACAGTATAGTGTCCTGTCCTTGTCTCATATAGACCTCCCGTGGAGGTCTCCATGGGCCTAGCTCTCATGCGACTAGAATGCGTCAGCTAAAATGCCGGAATTTTGTGCCGAAGGTTGAATGCGTTTTTCTCAGCTGAGTATTATAAAAATCAAGATAATGTCAACGTCTTGCAATAGATAAACATGTTTAGAACAATTTGAGCATATTGGTAATCTGAAGTTCGATCTGACGACTTCAAAAAATGCATTTGAAAAAGTGATAAATTCACAGTACATGCCTCCTGCGCATGTCCAGATTGACTACTTCCGGTCTAAAAATAATATTCTAGTGGCTTTGCAGCTGTGGAGGTTAGCCTCGACTGAGCCGATTTAGCTACGTCACCGTACTATTTTTAGGAGGGCTTTCTCCATGTTGTGGCCGTTCTCCGAAAGGTGACGCCTCTATAGCAAATTCCCTTCCTAACACTAACAGTCGTCACTCGCATAGGCCTACTCAGAGCATGCGACATGACAGAGATAGCTGTCAGACCAGCAAGCATTGTCAGGGATTTCAGAAATGACCCAGTTGACTTGAGCGTACGTTCTCCAGGCGGCGTAAAATCTACTGTCAAAAAAACATGTTTTTTGCAAAAAAACTGATTTTTTGGTCAATAAACCAAGTTTCTTTGCAAGAAACTAGGTTTCTTGAATTATTGGACAAACGGCTTGCCATATCCAACTGTCTAAACCCATGATATAAGGAACAGGAGTTGTCCTCCAAAAGAATTTGCAAAAGGGGCTGTTCACTTTCGGAACCATTTTCCCAACTAATTTTTCATTATGTTGCAGTTGTTTGATTTTCATGATAACTTCAGGTATAATATTTTATAATGTGAACTACATAATCCTGGAAGAAAAATGTGACATCAGCTTCATTAATTAGGAAAACAAAGAGCGTTTGCAAAATGTCCAAAATCAGCATGAAAACAGTGAAATCATTCCCCAATGTTTGTTGTAGTGGGAGAGTAATGGTATTATTTATCATTCATCGAAAAATCATTTCTAAACATATTGGCTTTGCTGAAATATTTGCATAAAATGTGTGATTTTCTTCATTTCTGGACCCCTATTTAACTGGGAGGAGAACAGAACAGCACATCTAGGCCTGTCAGATTTGAATGGAATGCTGTGGTAAAGATTACAGTCAATATCAGTTACACAACATGCATAATCAACCATGACATGTGGGTAGGCCTAAATGATCAGTGGGACGTCAAATTCAAGTATTCCATTTTATGTCCTTACGCAACACCAACAAACCACTCTACCCATATGTCATGGTTGATTATGCATGTTGTAACTGATATTGACCATAATCTTTACTACAGCATTCCATTCAAATCTGACAGGCCTAGATGTGCTGTTCTGTTCTCCCCCCGCTTAAATAGGGGTCCAGAAATGAAGAAAATTACACATTTTATGCAAATATTTCAGCAAAACCAATATGTTTAGTAATGATTTTTCGATGAATGATAAATAATACCATTACTCTCCCAGCAGAACAAACATCAGGGAATAATTTCACTGTTTTCATGCTGATTTCGGACATTTTGCAAATGCTCTTTGTTTTCCTAATTAATGAAGCTTATGTCACATTTTTCTTTCATGATTATGTAGTTCACATTGTTAAATATTATACCTGAAGTTATCATCAAGATCAAACAACTGCAACATAATGAAAAATTAGTTGGGAAAATGGTTCTGAAAGTGAACAGCCCCTTTTCGACCCTAAACAGGGTCTTCGTCAGTGAATGGGACTTCTTAGCACGAAAACTCAGAGAAGTCTAAACCCATGAACTCAGAAAGAGTCTTCAGCCCGTTGTCATTTTTCTGAATTCACACATTGAAACAGGCTTCCGAGAATGCCCACATGAAAAATGTTTTGAATATCAGGCCTACTCGAAGTTTTGCGGATTTTACTCCAGATTCTGCGAGACGCTGTAGATGTCCGGGATGTATTTGGCGATGGTATCCTGAGTTCTTATACCATCAAAATGGCCCACATGAAGAAAACATTTTCGACCTGTCGTGGTGATGATGATGATTGGACCAAAGATAATCTTGCCAGCCGCGTGGTTGACATTGTAAGAAGTGTTGATTATGAATGTGCCAGGCAACAGATGCAAGATATTTTCATCCGGGACGACAGCATCTTGGGCGAATCGGACAAGTCGTACCTAGTAAGCTGGAAAATTCTGGACAATTTGAAAACAATTTCCACCGAATTCCTAGGATATGTCTTGCGTTTTCGGAGATTCTCTGGTATATGTTCTTCTATATGTTTTATCTGCCTTTTTTATTCGGCTGTAGGCATTGCTGCAATAATATGGGATGTGGTTCTACCGCTAAATGACTTCCC
Source organism: Notospermus geniculatus (assembly GCA_002633025.1). NCBI lineage: Eukaryota > Metazoa > Nemertea > Pilidiophora > Heteronemertea > Lineidae > Notospermus > Notospermus geniculatus. The sequence continues at coordinate 45,522 of NMRB01000455.1, forward strand.
CGGTCTGAAATTGGACAGAACTTCAGGGATCGATCTGAAATTGAACAGAACTTCAGGGATCGATCTGAAATTGAACAGAACTTCAGGGATCGATCTGAAATTGAACAGAACTTCAGGGATCGATCTGAAATTGAGCACAACTTCAGGGATCGATCTGAAATTGAGCACAACTTCAGGGATCGATCTGAAATTTCAGATGGTCCCGCTTGTGATCATTTACTGTCTAAAGATTGCTATTTTCATGGGTGCTTTGTTTATTGCTTTCTCGCAAAGTTTCAGTGAAAAACTCCATAATTACAACGGTATACTAATACGCGAGGTGCTACCCAAGTTGAAGCGTGCCCAGTTGCTCATTTTAGCCACTATTTTAGGGTCGAACTTTGCCTCGCTTTTGATTTGTTATATCCTGGTTCAACATCGCATGGACCCACATAAGCTGACTTTCTTGAAGTTGTTTTTTCCGGGGTTGTTTGATATTTTCCCATTCTTCTTGAGCTGGCATGTTTACGACTTCGATTGGATTTTATCTGAGTTCACCCACGGCCAACAGACGATAGGGGGGTTGAAAAATGAGAGAGTCGCACTACCAGGGGAGGACTTTGAACATATGGGCTCTCTGACCGATATTCGTTGCGAATGAGATTTCAGAAGCGTCGTAAAGGCTCAAAACATTATAAACATTCTGATTTAGATGAATCACTACACTCGACCCCAGTGTGTATCCGACGTCCCGGTCTCCTACACACTGGCACTTTTGGGGCTCAAAAGCCGTGAACACCACTAGATGGCACTCCACTGGGCTCCAGCCAATCACCACGCTTTCTCACTCATAATTCCCGCGGAAATTACTCCCAGGAAAAACCCAACCTCGTCCCCAGGGGTATAGTTCGCTCAGACAACCGTGGACCACTCGCCATATTATCAACCTGGAAACGAGGTTAAGAAAACCGAAGAACCCGTGCTGCCATCACGCGGTCGTCATGACTGTTAATCTCTAAAAGAGCCAGACGCGGAGTGTGATTTACCGAAGGGGTGAGCCCGTAGCGTCTGGCCAAGCGAGACTAATGAATCACATGAGACAGCTGTCTCTCAAAGACAGGCTGAAGAAGATTAATGATCAAGTTGAGATTTGATCATTTGTCCTTGGTCATTAATACATCTCTATGTAGCCTATTAATTACTCTATGCTCACTTCAAACTGCCAGGACATTCTGTCAACGACCTGGAGACATGTAAGGATGAGACGACCCTCCTCAGAACAGAGTTGCAGTGGATGTGGACCCTTAAAACCATCACCCCCTCAGGCCTCAACACCAGATGCTGAGTGTCTGATAACTCCCCTTCACCACCTTCATTGTCAAGGCCAAAAACTTTTCTTTTGGCAGGTGGTCTTTTTCTTCATTCTGTTTTTAGGCCATCATGTTGGAGGACTTTAGCCTTGGAGGGCAGGGGCACTCCATTTTTGGCTTTTAGTCTCTCCTTGGAGGATACGGGTCCTCCTTCTTAGGTTTCTCTTTTTGGTCGGTTTTGGTCAGTCTGTTTCCCCCTTCTTTCGGCCAGTCAGCTACCCGTTGACTTCGCCTTTCTCTCTATCTATTCATCCCATGCCATCCTTACACTATTATTGTGGTTTGGCGTTCTTTTTATCCGCTTCAGCTTATGTCATTTTTACATGTCTTAGAAGTCACATCTTATTTTCTTTAGGCCTATAAATTATCCAAGCCAACTTCTTTTCCTTCCAGTTCAATGAACCTTTACACTAATTACTAATTCTTTTTGTTAGGTTGAGCAACCAATTTATGGAGCTTGGACCCTTTCCTTCCTTAATTACTTGTCCTGTTTGTCCAGGATTCTTCAGATTTACATTTGTGTTCAGTCCCAATATCATCAGTTTCTACATTGCCCTAACATATTTACAAAATTCATCAGTGAATTTTCAAGGGCGGTCTTCAAATTGACTCACAAGTCACAAGACACCTTGCACAAGTCAATTTCTAGTTCTGTATAAACTTGAAGATCGAGGAGAACTTTGAAAAACAAGAGCAAATCGATCAATTTTTTGGACAGGAAGGACTGAGGACTGGACATTATTAACAGTCAAACTACTGGGGAGTCCAAAGCCGGCCTCTAAAAATTGGGGATGGCAGTTCTCCGCCTTTTTTTGGATATTTTTGAGAATGAATGTTTAAAGCGAATTGATATCGGAAAAAAAGATTTATACAGTGAAACCCCTCATGTGGACCATCCCTCTATGTGGACCACCCCTCTATGTGGATCGATTTTTGTCGGTCCCAAATAAATCCTTCACATTTTCCTTTAGCTAAGTGGACCACCCCTCTACCTCGACCTGGACCACCAAAAGTAGGGTCCCAAAGTGCATGGTGACCCCTCTATGTGGACCAGAAGATGCAAAATCTAGGTATTTGCGTGGTCCATGATTACACCAAACACATGCAAAAGCTAGATTTCACACCTTAGCCTGGTGTTACGTTTTCATAGGCTTTTTGTTGGTCCCATGTATAAACAAACAATTAACACCTTAGGTGTAAGCTAAACAAAACTCAGTCAAGCTAATCAACATTGAATTACTCGCTCACATCGAAGGGGTAATTAAACTTGAAACTCGAAAATGCCAACCCCCTTTATGTGGACCACCCCTCTATGTGGACCAATTTGACCCGGTCCCACGCGTGGTCCACTTAGAGGGGTTTCACTGTAAATAGAAGTCGAAAGGGGACGAATTTTCTGGGCATAGTTTATGGAGAAGCATCGGTTGTCCGAGACATTGGAGCGGTCGCCGATATACGTAGAGCAACAAGGGCCAAATATCATTACGAAATCAGAAATCTCAAGAGGCGAAACAAGGTGTCCGAGGGTAACAAGATGGCCGAGGCTCTCCTTGAATCGGACAACGGATGCTTCTGGTCTCAGGTAAATAAAATTAAAGGTAAATCAGAGGGTTATCCCGAATTCGTTGACGGTAAAATCGGTAAAGAGCCAATTTCTAATGTGTTCGCCAATAAATACGAAAATCTCTACTCAAGCGTATCGTATAATCAAGCTGAAATGGACGAGCTCTTAGGGGATATTGAAGTCATGATTGACAATCCAAGGTGTCATTTACATTGTGGTGGCACTGACCACAAAATCTCACCGAACGAAGTACGGGTTGCAGTTTCCAAACTTAATAAAGGGAAGCATGAAGGGAATTACGGTATGTACACTGATCATTTTATAAATGGCACGGATGAATTATTTGGGGCGATTGCTAAGTTGTTTAATGCGATGTTGACACATGGGTATGTACCTCAAGGCTTTACAGAATCAGTAGTTTTCCCGATTCCTAAAAACAAACGAAAGTCTTTGAATGACTCAGAAAACTATCGTGGAATCACGTTAAGGTGGCGGGGGAGTTAGTGAACGCATCCAATTGAGGTCCCTTTGAAATTGAATTGCACGAATGTGTTACGACCGAAGTTTATTTTGCCAACGAAATTTGTGAGTTTATGTATTGTTTCAGATCTCCGAATTGAAAAACTGCACAATAATTAACTCATTATGTAACTTTATTCATGAACAATGGCAAGTCCCAGATGAAGTTTTCAGAGGCGATGACGGGTACAGCCGGCTCCAAATGACCGGATTTTAGGTAGTGATGGATGCAGCATGGCGAGTTCTATGGTCGTTCGAGGCCCGATTTTTCAAAATTGAAATAACTAATTAGCAATTGCTTAATTAGTGGCCTGAAAAAGGTCAAAACAGAAAACTGAATAATTTTGGGTGTTTTCGTCTGAAATTCAAAAATCGGGGCTGGAACGGCCTTAGAAGAAGTTTTTTCCAGATCATATTCGAAATCAGATTGACCATCGATCCACGCACAAAAAAGAAATCGCTCGTGAAAATTTGTGAGAAAGTCCGCAACTTTCCCCGCGAGCCCTTTGTTATGGTAATGAAGAACGCGTGTGGAGTTGGTCACGTTCGGATGAAGTCTGTTCAAAAATCATCGACGACAGAGCTATTGTTAGAGAACGGCGTGGCCTAATGGAAAGGCGTCGAAAGAGGTATTGCGCAATACCATTCCGGGCCCAACATGCCTAAGAACTACACTTGCCAAATATTGAAACAGGCTATGATTGTGACCGACTGCGGTTGAGCCCATGAATAAATTCATTCAAATCATTTCCATATTCAGCGGGAAAATACGCCGGGCTAGTCACCCCCGCCACCTTAAGTAGCATTCTCGGTAAGATCCTTGACCATGTTTTACTCGTCAAGAATATGAAAGTGTTTTCTACAAAGCCGCGTTCACACTAGAGCCTTATAACGTTCGGGAAACAGTTTTAGCTTTTATAACGATTCAGCTGTTCAGACACAAGAGTTCTTATAACGCTTTCAAACCGTTCGGACAAAAACGCCAATTTTAGCGTTTTCCCAACTGTTTTCGTTATAACGTTATAGCCCCAACGCCCAAGTTGTGCGTCTGAACGCTTATATCGTTATAGCGAAAACGCATCAACTCGCGGCGCTACAGTGCTTGCCGTCGATGCAGCATGGGAGTGTAGACGGAAAGGATGAGCTGGTCTACCTTGTATCAGAGTCCTAACAAAATATAACATTCGTAAATCTGCCTTTTATTTTTATTTGTATTTTTTCATTCTAATTTATCATTCTTGCATTTAAAAAGCAAAATGAAGTTGATTCCAATTCATTGACGTTGTGCTCTGATTCGGTCCGATTCGGTGTTGGAAATACGAACCCCGCGTTACCCTCCCTCATCGCTACTTTCTTCCTGTTTCATCCATGTCCACAATCATGTTTACTGGTTCATGATTTCTCATCAATTTTCGTAATATTTCATTGTAGTTTTTGCTTGTCATTTTTTTCACAATGGCCATGAACTTGTGAACGTTAATTGAGGACTCGCCTGAAATCCAAATGAACAGTTGGCACTTGTGGAAATATGGAGGGATGAGGACATTGAGGGGCAGCTGGAGGGGGATGACCTTGACGCGATCTTTCCAGTTTCAACTCGCTCCTGTAGATGACTTCGTTAAAACGTTTGGTGTCTGAACGCTTATATCGTTCGGATACCTTGGAAAGTAGGGAAATGAAGCGAATTGGAACTGAATGTCTATGTCTTATAAAACGGGTCAAGTCAGTTATGGCACATTAAGCTCGGGTACGGGCGTGATGGAAATCTTCCTCTTCCATCCAGAACCTTTCAATTCCCTAGTACTGTCATTGCTTACGTCTTCATCCTCGAGGGCGGCACAAAAGCATTGGAGCAAGCCATCTTTAATGTAAAGGCCTATTACCAGATCAACCACCAATCCACATCAGTCGTGGTTATTGTTGGGTAACCATCTGCGCTTGGTAGGGCATACATTTTGCCAAATTTAGGGTCAATTATTACATGGTCAGTCTAAACATGGAATAATGGAATATGGTGGTCAGTATTATATAACGGCGCAGGTCACATTTTCTGACAGTACTGGGCCCCTGACAGTCATGAATAGATAACAACTCTATTGTCTGCAGTACGTATCAAGTGCATCAATGTCTTTTTTTTACCAGATTCAGCTACAACAAGAACAGGACAGCGGAGCGATGTAAATCGTTTCCGATCATGACAACAGTAGCCAATCTACCACAAGCCAAGTTCCAGTTGAAGTTATGAAGTTGCTACTCTAAAGCTGGTACACTGTGACCTTGACCTCTGACCTTGAGAAGTTTTGCGTAACTTGAACAGGCATCCTTGACTAAACCTAGAAGATGCAGGCGTCTAATTAGTTTCTGCTCAAATTCTGAGCAGATTTGCATTTAGAACTGTGTGACCTTGACCTTGACCTCTGACCTTAAAGGTCATTGCGTAATCTGAAAGGTCATCCTTGATAACCTGGGTGTATGTGAAAGTTTTAGGTTCCACCATCAGCAGGTTGTGACTTATCTCATGTTATCTGTGACGGTTGACTGTGAACTATCGGTCCCTTTTGAAAAGTTGTAGGGATTGGTCTTTTCTCCCTATTCCACACCCCGGAGCAGGTATAGCGGTAATTTTCAGCCCTTTTTAGCAATGATCCTACTGCATGTTCTCTGCCGAAAGAGACGCACGGCGTACAGCATGATTCGGCGGGAACTCCCAAGCTGGGTAAAGTTAAGGATCCTTATGTTTACCCAGGATGATCCTGGGTAAAGAAAATGATTACCCAGGATAATCCTGGGTAAACATAAGGTATACCCAGGACGACATTGACCCATTCAGCGTTACTAGTACTCTACCTGGCCTCGGAGCCAAGTTATTCAAGAAACTAGCCAAGTTAGGGTGTGACAGACAATATATCATCTTTTGATATATCGATTACGCAATGACCCGAGTATCACAGACCTGATATGATAAGCTCATCATGTTGACAGGGTCAAGTTACCTGCGGATAGGTCAGGTTTCCTGGGTTGTAGCTGTTAAACTAGCCAAGTTAGGGTGCGACAGACAATATGTCATCTTTTGATATATCGATTACGCAATGACCCGAGTATCACAGACCTGAAATGATAAGCTCATCATGTTCACAGGGTCAAGTTACCTGGGGGTAGGCCAGGTTTCCTGGGTTGTAGCTGTTAAACTAGCCAAGTTAGGGTGCGACAGACAATATATCATCTTTTGATATATCGATTACGCAATGACCCGGTTATCACAGACCTGAAGTGATAAGCTCATCATGTTGACAGGGTCCAGTTACCTGGGGGTAGGTCAGGTTTCCTGGGTTGTAGCTGTTAAAGTAGACAAGTATAGGTGTGACAGACGCGGACAGAACAAGAAAAGGACATCGGAGCGATGTCAATGGTTTCCGATGAGAAGTTTACTACTCTGGAGCTAATTACTGTGACCTTGACCTCTGACCTTGAGAAGTATTGCGTAACTGGAACGGGTATTACTTGATTAAACTTATAGGAGATGGTTAATTCAGTCTTGTAATTAGTTTTCTCCTGAAATTCTGAGCAGATTTGCACTTTAGAACTGTTTGACCTTGACCTCTGACCTTCAAGGTTATTGCGTAATATGAAAGCTCATCCTAGATAACGTAGGTGTAGATGAAGGTTTTAGGCTTCCACCATCACCAGGTTCTGTCTCATGTTATTTGTGATGGTTGACTGTGACCTTGACCTTTGACCTTGAGTAGTATTGCGTTACTGGAACAGGGTCCCTAATATAAGCCTATCGGGGATGGTTAATTCAGGCTTCTAATTCGTTTACTCCTGAAATTCCAAGGAGATTTGCGCTGTAGAACTATTTGACCTTGACCATGACCTCTAACCTTCAAGGTCATTGCGTAATCTGAAAGCTCATCCTTGATAACCTAGGTGTAGATAAAGTTTTTAGGCTTCCACCATCACTAGGTTCTGTCTCATCTTATTTGTGATGGTTGACTGTGACCTTGACCTCTGACCTTGGGAAGTATTGCGTAACTGGAACAGGATCCCTGATATAAGCCTATCGGGGATGGTTAATTCAGGTTACTAATTCGTTTTCTCCTGAAATTCCGAGGAGATTTGCGCTTTAGAACTGTTTGACCTTGACCTTGACCTCTGACCTTCAAGGTCATTGCGTAATCTGAAAGCTCATCCTTGATAACCTAGGTATAGGTGAAGGTTTTAGGCTTCTACCATCACGAGATTCTGACTTGCACCATGTTATCAAATTTGAATATCAAATCTCACCATGATATCGGCAAATATCATGCGACCGAAGGAACTTGCTACTGGTGCTCTAGCTGGCCTTGGAGACAAGTTATTAAAGAAACAAAAGTGTGGCAGACAAAATCTCAACTTTTGATATATCAATTTCACCATGAACCAGGTATCGGAGACCTGAAATTTTCATTCCATCTTGTAGCTCAGGTCATGTTACCTGGGGATAGGTCACATCAGGTCTGTAGCTCTTGCAGGAACAAAGTTACAGGCGTGACAGTCTGAACAGACAGACACACACACACACAGATACACACACACAAACACATATACACACACAGACACCATGACCAAACACAATATGGTTTCCGATCTTGAGATCGGAAACCATAATGACAGACTGACAGACAGAATGACAGAATGACAGACACGAAGACCAAAAACAATATGGTTTCCGATACTAGTATCGGAAACCATAATTACAATATCATCGGTGTACCGGTACAGCAGTATCAGAAGTTTTACCAGATTGTCAATTTCTGGCACGTTGCGTTTAATATTAATTTGTTTTGATCCAAGTTGCATTAGACTAAGAACCATGGTAAGCACTGTTGCGTTCGAAGGGTTGCCTTTGTTGTTTTGGTTTTGTATTTGTATTAGATTTTTCCGTCAGGGCCGAAGTTCGGAGGAGACCATCTCAAGCTACTCATGTTCCACACTTGGATGGGGTCTTTTACTTGCCCTTGCAAAGGCACAAGGTACAAGGCACCATGGCTTACTGTCCCAGCATCCCATGCGACGGATGTGAAAATCCAGGGATGATTAATCCCGGCCCAGGCTGAATTCGAAGGTCCCGTGAACTGCCGCTTGCTGAGCGGACGTGACAACCACCAGGCTATCAAGGCTAGCCAGGAATACATGTAGCAGGACTTAGGAATCAATTGTTCCAGAATCTAATATGTCTCTTCTTTGTTTGTTTTTTGTCCAGTGTGTTTGCCTGGTCGAGGAAGGCTGCCAGTGACTGTTGAACAAGGAATTGATATCAGCCGTCTATGGAACGATCTGTAATCTGATACAACAGTCATCTGAATAGGAGCAAATCATGATATCCAGAGAGTCGCCATCTTTATATTCAACATCGAAGGTAAGTGAGACAGCGACATGCTTTTAAAGCTTCACTCTATTGAATTCAATAAGTGCTGACGTCCTCCGACGTTAGTGTAGTGTAAAATACTATACGCCGTATCTGAATACATTAGAGCTGTACAATGTATCTGCAGTTTTTTGTAATGTCTGCTGAAAACTACGGCTTCACCCTTTGAAGTACGCATCAGGCAAGCATTTTTGGGACCTTCAGGAGGCTATGAGGCCTCCACCTGCACTCTCTTTACCCGTTGAAAATACCGGAACATTCAATACAGTGTCGGAACTGATGACTGCAACATCCTGAAGTTGCTCCGCCTACTCACTACTTTTAACCAATCATATATCTTTGTAATTGTGATAGTTTTAGCTTCTTGGTTTGTTAGTAATAAAGTTAGTTCTAGTCTAGCATCCATCAACTCAGGTTGGCCATTCTTTTCGTCACGTTGACGCTCCCCCACCACGTGCTCAGCTCATCTTGGATACATACCCCACGACAT
>NMRB01000455.1:54968-65605 GCA_002633025.1 Notospermus geniculatus
CCCCCCCCCCCCCCCCCCAGCATGTGCTTGGGGCTGAAGTCAGAAATTTCCAGAAGTCCCGACGTGTGCTGAATAACGGCAATGCATTGAACCCTTTGCAGCTACTATATGGGACGGTTTAACCCGCCGGCCATGGTGGATTTCCTTTGTGGCCTAGTGGTTGGCGCGATGGCCTCAGCGGTAGAAGAGCGCGATCACAACGTGGATGGGTGACCTGCGCGCGTACATGTACAGGCAAGAGGCGACTGTTGGAAAAATAAAATATGTTTGATATTCATCTCGACTTGTCCCCACACATCTCCACTTGTCTCAGCGTCGGCGGGGTTTCGCCAACTACGTTTTCCCGTCCTTGTTAAAATCGAACTGCCCCCTTGTGTTGGTTGGATTATATTGCGTATGATTTATAGACACTTGTCGGTTTTCGCTGATACACGATGATCTCCTCGTCTGAGTCCATTTCCACCGTTCCGTCCCGACAATCTCGCAGATACAGCGCGTGGACAAACCGTCTCATGATCTTAGCAACCTCGGCACATTTGTCCAGATTCAGCTTCAAGCCTGCCAAGACATTCACTGAAGGCATGAAATTGTGTGGGATGAATTTCTTGGACAAGTTCTCTGCCAGGTCATCGTACACTTTACACACCATCTCTTCGTGATCCAGATCAGAATTCATGAAGTCCTCCACATTATTCAGAAAACACATTTTCAAGTGATAACTTGTGATGTACTTATCGACAGGCCTCGGCCAAGACCCATCATCCGTGACCAGAACACGGCAGACATCAGGATTACGAAGGCATTTTGCTGTAACGTACACATCTCTGATGTGCTGGTCTAAACTCCTCATGTGCTCCTTCTCTAAGTGAGCAAATGATATCCGCCACAGAGCTTGCAGATCATCCGGTGAGAACTCCTTGGACAAGGTACTTTTTACATGTGGTGGTTTGGAAACTAGCAGGTATCCTCTGCGTCGGAGAGCTTGTTCATCCATCAACCATGTTTGAGTTACAGCACCATCAGGCCAGCTATCGACGTGGAGGCAAGGCACTAAATCAACAGAAATCCTTAGCGTAGATTTTTTTTCTTCATCACACTTGACTCTTTTTGACCATTCGAACAGGAGTGGCGTACAAGCTTTTCGGTTGTTTTTCATGATTCCTTGCAGCAACGGTGTCACCAGTGACAGATTCTCCACCACAGATTCAAGATGGTCCGGTTTGTTTAATGCAGAGCGGAACTCGCCCCCAAACCTTAGGTGGTAGCTTTCACTTCCTTTCACAGACACTTCTTCACTTTGATTTCTATAACGAGCATAACCATGGCCAAGATCCACGATATTCTTGGTCTCTGAATCCGCCAGATCTAAAGCGAAGAGAAAATCCATCTCACTTGGTAGACCGACTTTTGTTCCCTCATGTGAACTACCACAGCCCTCTACTTGAGCTTGTGAAAAAGTGGCACAATAACCGATACTGATATGCATCAACTGACGGACGGATTTGGTTACATCCCTGATAGTTGGTGCATGTATGTCCAGAACATTGCCAATTGTTGGAATATTGCGGATGGACGCCATTCGTGGACAGAGCACAAAGTAGGAGGTGTTCAAATCAAGTCTTTCAATGACATTCTTGGCAGCTGCAGCTTCATGTAAAACACGATGATCTCTGGTCGACACACCCTCAAATACGGGCAACAATTCCAAGCACTTCTTGTCATTCACATCAGGCTCACTGCAGTCGAAACCTGCAATCATCAAGAGACGAACAATCTCAATGTGTCCGTACTTACAGGCTTCGTGTAGGGGTGATGATAGCTTGATGATTTGTGGTGGGGAGATGAAGGAATAAAATATTCCACTTCGGTTGATATCATATCCCATGTCAAGTACAGCCTCGACTGTATCAGTGCCTGGTGTCTCCACTGCCTGGCTCAGGAGACATTGGCTTGTTTTTATAACATTGACTTGATATTCTATCGGTGTGATGATCAGCATGTCTCTGTGCTGCAAATGGCGCCATTGTGCAATATGTCCGACTCGGCAGACAGACACACAGATAGACAGACAGACACCACCACCAAAAACAATATGGTTCCCGATCTTGATGATCGGGAACCATAATCATCGAAATGTAGTAGATCTATTTAAGTCCGTAATGTTATTGCGCTAATTATGGCGCTCTCCCGTGGATAGGACTGTTAATCACTGGTTGTTATGTCATAATGTGTGTTTATATGCCAATACAGCTACTGAAGCCTGGGGAATGAGGCCGAGTGCCATGCCATCCCTGAAGTCACCTTGTGAACCCTGTCGACGCTAGGCGTGTTTATTTTCGTTTTATTGTCTTATTGTAATACCGATATTTAAGTGGATAACCCCCGTAGCATCTGTTCCGACATTGAGGCTTGCTTTATGCACCAACCGAATGAGTGAACAAAACACAAAACAAAAACTGGCGGTAACTTGAGGAGCACCGAAGGGAATTTCGTACATGATGATTCTGATTGATTTTAAAATAATAATTTCAATTTGATTCTGTATGGTACGTGTCGAAAAAACGTCATTCTCAAGGCGGAAGCATTCATCTGCTACATACACGACACTTAATTAGGCCTACGTTATTCACAGATTCTTTGCGAGTCCCATTTCGATAATTTCAATGATTTCGTTTCGTTTCGTTTCATTCCGGGTTTTATCACTAACCATACCGTAGCAAGCCGTGTTGTCCTCGGTACTTTCACCCCGATTTAATCCACACAAGCCTGGCTGTGACAGGATTCACAAGGTGACCTTAGGGGTGGCACTTGGCCTCACCATTCCCCAGGCTTCAGCAACCATGTATTGCCATATAGGCCCCCTAAACACACATGATAACGTATACACAACAACCAAGGTACAGAATAGCACAAAATTGACACACAAAATGATAATAAGCAAGAAGTCAATCTCCAGAATTCACGAATTTTCGACCTCAATCGCGGGGTCTTTTTCAAGTGGAACTTTACAATCTGAAACTCTAGAAAAGACTGAGCTGAAACCCGAATGTGGAACTCACCTGTGTAGACAGGATGAGTGAGCAATTAAGGAAAGAAATGTGTCCAAGCACCACGGATGGTTGCTGGACCTAATTAAGAGAGTGGATGTAATTAAGGAAAGAAAAGTGTCCAAGCCCCACGGATGGTTGCTGGACCTAATTAAGAGAGTGGATGTAATTAAGGGGAACATGAGGAATATATTGCCTTAGAGAAAGTCGAAAACTCAACCCCANACTCGCTCCTGTAGATGACTTCGTTAAAACGTTTGGTGTCTGAACGCTTATATCGTTCGGGATAGAACGATATAAGCTAGTGTGAATGCGCGCATTTTTACCGTTGGGAGACGGAGCGTTTTCCCTGGAACGATCTACGGAAAACGGTACGAAAACGTTTTAGGTGTGAACGCGGCTCAAGTGAATTGCAGTTTGGTTTTAAAAGGAAATCATCTACCACCCAATGTACATTTGTTCTTAATGAAACTGTCCAATATGTATTACAGGAATAGGCAAACTGGAGTTTATGCAATGTTATTAGACGCCAGTAAAGCGTTTGATAGGGTCCATTATATTAAATTGTTTAGGTTGTTACTAAAAAAAGGCTGCTGCCCGATAACAGCAAGGTTCTTGGCTATTATGTAGGCCTACACCACTCAAAATGTCAGCGTTTCATGGAATGGATGTAAAAGTATATCTTTCAGAGTTGAAAATGGTATAAAACAAGGCGGTGTATTGTCACCTATATTATTTTGTGTATACGTTGATGAATATTGTTGGGTCGACTAAGTGATTCGGGATTCGGATGTTATATAGGAAATGTGTTTATGGGGGCTTTGGCCTACGCCGATGACATTGTGTTAATATACCCACACAATAGATAAACGTCGTCGTAGGGCCTAACCGGGCGCTTGCGAAACCTCCCTATTATCTCCCACACGTCAAAGTCTACGAAAACTGCTCGCAATATGCGATAATTATTCCAGAGAATATTTCGTTAGTTTTAATCAGAGTAAGAATCAACTGGTATACTTCGGCGATGCAGACCTGCTGCATCTCCCATTCGTCTGGAACGGGCAGGCCATATAAATGTCTCAGCTACCGCCATACACCTTGGGCACACAATTGGTGAAAATATACAGGATAATGTTATTGATGATGCAAAAAATGTACTTTTTGCTAAGACAAATGTATTGATGTCATTATTCGGTCACTGTGACATGGATATTAAGTATAAAGTGTTCAAATCCTTTGCTATGGCACTGTACGGTAGCCCGTTGTGGGATTTCACAACCAGATCTCAGGGTAAATTTAATGTAGCATGGCGTAAGTGTGTAAGGAAATATACTACGATGGCCCATAGAGCTCATTGATGAAAAATATTTACATTTGCAATTTTTCTTCAATTCGATAATTTTTCTTGGGGGTTTGTAAAATTTTCAGAAGTTCCCACCGCGGTGATAATATTCCCACCGCGGTGATAATATTTCCACCGCGGTGAAAATATTACCACCGCGGTGAGAATATTTCCACCTCGGTGAAAATATTACCACCGCGGTGAGAATATTTCCACCTCGGTGAAAATATTACCACCGCGGTGATAATATTTCCACCGCGGTGAGAATATTACCACCGCGGTGATAATATTCCCACCGCGGTGAGAATATTTATGAAGATTTATGTTACCTGATGACAGGATACCTGATGAAGACACAGTAAGTGTCGAAAGCTTGTATCGGGTCCTCGGACCAATAAACAGTTGATCTTCAACAAGGTGTCGCACTCATTTTCTATGTACTTCAGCTTATGTTAAATTCTTTCCGACTCTTGGGTTAATTCTTCATTAAAACATGCATATAGATGGAACGTTTTACATTTAGATAACATAAATCATTGAAAAAATGTCTTTTTAGAGACACGTTTTTCGTGTTTTTTCACTTTCAGATTAACATTGTTCATTAAAAATGTGCAATGTATGGGCAGATGTAGTTGATGATTTTCTACCTGATGTGATACGTACAGTTTTGAAAATCGCAATCATGTTAAAATTATTTTTTTATTTTTTATTTTCCATGAACTTCACAGGCTCCTCGATGGAGGCTGGGCCCGGTTGCACAAAACTCACGATAGCGATAACATGGTGTTAGCGCTAACTTTATGTTAAATGACGTAAAAATCCAGTGTCTTTTTGTGTCATTTAACATAATCGCTAACATGAGTTTTGTGCAACCCAGCCCTGGTCATTTTTTTACTAATGTGCATAAAACATGAGTAAATCGATACTCATGTGGATATGTAAATGTATATCTATGTCAAGTTTTGGTATTATTGTTCATGATGAGCGAGTTATCATTTCAAATTATTTTCATGGAAAATATTCCAAATTAGGAATTTGACCTGTTTCATTTACACCCACGCGAAGAACTAATCAGTAAATTATGGTCAATGGTCAGCATTGACATGATTGAGGTTGTTAATTGGTGTGTTGTTGAAGGCAATCGATATTAAGATATAGGAATTAATATGCTATTGTTTCAGATTCAGGGCGTTCACTGGATACATTGTGAAAGAAAAGAGACGAGTATATAGGCAGGCGAGGAGGAGTTTTATGTTACATCGTTCTGAGGCTAATCGGTTAGGAATGAACAGGGCATTCCGAGGGTATAAACGCGAAATTAGGAAAAAAAGAGAATATGAATGCTCACAACGCAATATCGACCTCAGGAGGTTACGATCTAGTGACTCGAGGGCTTTTTGGAGACAGGTTAACAAGAATAAAAGGTCGTCTGGGCCATGTGAGGCTACTCCTGAGGATCTTTTTAGTTTCTATAGGGATTTGAATCGTGCTCCTCCGGAAGAAGACGACCGGGACCAAGAGGTCAATGTAGCGCCTCTTACCGCCGGTTTGGATGATACTGTGTTAAATAGTTATATCCACAGAGAGGAGATTTTGAAGTACATAAAGTTGCTTAAAAACAATAAAGCTGCAGGAGCGGATGAGATTTGTAATGAATTTTTGAAAACCGGATACCCCATTTTGATGCCAACTTTGGAGATACTTTTTAATAGCATTTTAGATACTGGAGAAATTCCAGAAGCGTGGTCCAAAGGGCTGATAATACCGATTCATAAAAAAGGCGATAAGAAAGACCCTAGTAATTACAGGGGGATTACCCTTTTGAGTTGCATTGGCAAGTTATTTTCAAGTATTCTAAACGGTAGACTGAATGATTTCGTTGAACGTAATAGATTAATTTTAGACAACCAGGTTGGATTCCGAAAAGGACGGTGTATTCAAGATCACGTGTTCACACTCAAGATGCTCATTGATATTTTTATAAAAGAAAAGCGGAAGCTGTATTGCGCTTTCATCGATTACAAGAAAGCATTTGATACTATTTGGAGAAAGGGGTTATGGTCCAAGCTTTTGGGCTATGGCATCCGCGGAAAGGTATTCACTGTTATACATAATATGTATAATGATATTAAGTCATGTATTTTTGTGAATGGTATACAGTCTGAGTATTTTGAGTGTAATCTTGGTTTGAGGCAAGGAGAGAATTTATCACCTGTGTTATTTTCATTATATGTCAACGATCTAGAACAGTTTTTACTGAATCATAACGCTAAGTCAATAGATCTGTATATGAATGATGATCAGACGCTTGAACCATGGTTGAAAATGCTTATAATGTTGTATGCGGACGACGCGGTTCTCATGTCAGACAGCGTAGAAGGATTACAGCATTGCCTTGATGGAGTGTCTGAATATTGCAGACGGTGGAAACTAGTCATTAATATTGATAAGACTAAAGCTATTGTTTTTGGTTACCGTAGACCCGCGGCCCAGCCTGTGTTCTCTATTGATGGTCATCCAATCGAAACTGTGGAAAATTTTAAGTACCTCGGAGTTGTGTTTAATTATAATGGGTCGTTCGTTAAATGCCGCGCAAATTTAGTTGAACAAGCTAGGAAGGCCATGTTTACTGTTTTGAATAATGTGAAAGATCAGTCTCTCGATGTTGATATTGCACTTCAACTTTTCGACGCCATGGTGGTTCCGATACTCAATTTCAGCAGCGAAGTATGGGGATTCGAGAATTTAAAACAAGTTGAGCGATTACATCTTACTTTCTGTAAATATTTATTGAGACTTAAGCGCTCCACAATGGACTCTATGGTGTACGGTGAGCTTGGCCGATTCCCCCTGGAGATAGCCATAAGGGCGAAAATGATTGGTTTTTGGGGTAAAATAGTTTCACAGGAGGGACTGGCAAATAGAATGTATCACTTGATTCTTTATAGACACCAGAATGGAAAACCTTCGAAGTGGCTACGTTGTATTGAAGATACCCTGAATGGCTGTGGTCTGGGGGGAATCTGGCTAAGCCACCAGTTCCCAAATGTTAAATATCTGACGGAGCTCGTTAAACTTCGATTAAGAGATCAATTCATCCAAAGTTGGCATCAGAGTTTGTTGGATAGTTCCAAAGCTTGCACCTACAGAGAGATAAAGTCCGTGTGGGGTTTCGAAAGTTATCTTACGTCCCTTTCTATTACAGAACGTGCCACTCTATGTAAATTTCGATGCAGTAATCATAAGCTACCTATCGAGGTGGGTAGGCATGCTAACCTTCCCAGAGACCAGCGTATCTGCGATAAATGTAACGATGAATTACTTGGTGATGAATTCCATCTCATTCTTGTGTGTCGCCAATACACAGATCTTAGAAATAGATTATTCCCTCCGTATTTTTTTACGAACCCTAATAGGTACAAACTGGTGTCTCTATTTAACGCCCCACCTGAAAGACTTGTGAAACTGACCAAATTCATTCGGAGAGCGTGCCCCGGTATCCGGTGACCCGAACGAGTAGTCCGGACGTGTGTCTAGTTCGGTATTTGACAGGGCCGTGTGGGTCTCCAGGATGCCATGGGGCGCCCTCCCCTGATGTACCAATCATTTGGATATGACGTGATCCCGCGAGATATCACTGTATTTGGTAGAGTGAGAGTAACATATTAAATATAATTTGGAGCGCGTTGCTGTGAGAAATATATATTAAGTGTCTTATGGAGAGTGCGCCCCGGTATCCGGTTACCCGAACGAGCAGTCTGGATGTGTACCCAGACTGGTAATTGATAGGGCCGTGTGGGTCTCCGGGATGCCATGGGGCGCCCTCTCCTGATGTACTAATCATTTGGACGGGATGTGACCCTGTGCGACATTGTCAGGTGTTGCAGCGAGAGAGCAACAAATATTATATGCTGTTTGGAGGGTGCGTCCCGGTACCCGGTGACCCGAACGAGCAGCCTGGATAAGGATCCAGACCGGTAATTGATATTGACAGGGCCGTGTGGGTCTCCAGGATGCCATGGGGCGCCCTCTCTTGCCGCACTAATCATTTGGATGTGATGTGATCCTGCGTGACTCCGTTGTAGGTTGCAGAGAGATAGCAATAAATATTAAATAGGCCTATTATTCGGAGAGCGTGCCCCGGTATCCGGTGACCCGAACGAGCAGTCTGGATGTGAATCCAGATCGGTAATTGACAGGGCCGTGTGGGTCGCCGGGATGCCACGGGGCGCCCTCTCTTGCTGCATCAATCATTTGGATGTGACGTGATCTCGCGTGACTCCGCTGCTGTCTCTCTGCAACATACAATAAATATCAAATATTATCCGGAGCGCGCCCCGGTATCCGGTGACCCGAACGAGCAGACTGGACGTGTGTCCAGTTAGGCATTTGACAGGGCCGTGTGGGTCTCCAGGATGCCATGGGGCGCCCTCTCCTGCTGTACCAATCATTTGGACGTGACGTGATTCTGTGCAATATCGCTGTATGTTGTAGAGTGAGAGTAATTACTCGAAGCGCGCTGTGAGAGTAATAAATATTAAATATCTAACGGAGGGTGCGCCCCGGTATCCGGTGACCCGAACGAACAGTCTGGACGTGTACCCAGACTGGTAGGCCTAATTGACAGGGCCGTGTGGGTCCCCGGGATGCCGGGGGGCGCCCTCTCCTGATGTATTAATTACCGTACTTGGACGTGATGTGACCCTGTGTAATACTGTCATGTGTTGCAGTGAGTCAGAGAGCAACAAATACTAGGGCCCATGTTTTTGGGGCTGTTTTGGCGCTGGGGTGCGTTTTGGTCCAGCACTTGCATGCTTATATGCATGCAAGTGTTGGACTGGGATGCATTTTGGCGTTGAGGCGGCTTTGAGAATATGGGCCTACGTGTCTTATGGAGAGTGCGCCCCGGTATCCGGTGACCCGAACGAGCAGTCTGTTTGTGGATCCAGACCGGTATTTGACAGGGCCGTGTGGGTCCCCGGGATGCCATGGGGCGCCCTCTCTTGTTGTATTGGCTACATGTACTTGGATGTGATGTGACCCTGTGTAACATTGTTATGTGTTGCAGTGTGAGAGCAATAAATACTAAATGTTATTTGGAGAGTGCGCCCCGGTATCCGGTGACCCGAACGAGCAGCCTGGATATAGACCCAGACTAGTAATTGATATTTACAGGGCCGTGTGGGTCCCCAGGATGCCATGGGGCGCCCTCCCCTGCTATGTTAATCATTTGGATGTGATGTGATTCTGCGTGACATCTTATGCCCCTTTGTGAAACTAATGTAAGTGGTAGAGAGAGAGCAATTAAATATCACTTAGAGAGAGCGCCCCGGTATCCGGCGACCCGATCGAGCGGCCTGGATGTGGATCCAGACCGGTAGTGGTGTTCGTAACAGAGCTGTGTGGACTTGGGTCACCAGGATGCTTCGGGGCGCCCTCTATCGCCGCACAACCCATCTTGATGTGATACGATCCTGCGCTCTTGCGCGACATGTTGTATGTTGTAGAGAGCTTAATAAATAAATAAATAAACTTGAAAAAGACCCCGGTTGGGGTCGAAAATTCGTGAATTCTGGAGCATCATTGCTGTTATGTTACCGAAGTCATATAACCCTGATAGGCATATTACATCATTAGCATAGGCCTACTTGAGGGAAAGTTTGGTCGTTCCCAACAGTTATGGGTTGTCAACAACTCTAAAGGGGTCCATCCCATGCACAATATGGGGCCCAAAATGGGTGACATGTATTTCTGGCATAATGGATGGGAGAGAGATTGGCAGTAATATTTCCCATTTTGATCCTCATATTGTGCAATAATATTGCAACGTGGAAAAGCCGCTTAATACGGACTGTATAATGTCAAGCAGGGTATGTCAAGAATGCCTTTCAAAGAATTAATAGCCGTGTTTACACCTATGCAATTTTTCCAGGCCCGGGTTCGAATTTAACCCGGATCCATTGAATTTTCTGTCCACACCGATTATTCGTCTTACGATATTGAACGCTGGCCATGCTATTTATAGACACACCACCCATTCAATTTTAGCAGACCGACACCTGTCGGTGGGCTCAGTAAACGTTTTAGCCCGGCATTTTTCTGTCCACACCTTTGAAATTGCCGGGCTAAAGTATAATCCGGATCAGACCCGCCGAGCGAAAGCGGGCTAAATTAGTCCGGCAATTTTTAATCCGGATCCGATTTTCATAGGTGTAAACGCAAAAAAGGCGGGTCAGAGCCGGGTCAGG
>NMRB01000455.1:67191-82021 GCA_002633025.1 Notospermus geniculatus
ATCATGCGAAGTGGTTGTTGTTGTCATTCCTGCTATTGAGCACACCCATTAGAAGTTGAAGTAAACATCATTGTTTTATCGTAATTGTGTGAAAGTAAGTGAAGATTTTGACTGGAAAGTTAATGAGAAACAATGACTGAATACCTATGCCGATTCTGAGGGGAAAAACAGTTATTTCTCTATTTTTGTTGAGGTTCAAAAAAGCATTGTTTTAGGAGAATTAGGTTTTTTGTTCTCTCTGCATGGTGACTGTTAATCTTTTGCTATCAAGTATCACCACTGCGAATTTTATCCAAATCGGACCAATACTTTCTGAAATATGCACACTTTGGACATGGGAGCGTTCTTTCTCCAGCCCCTTTATTCAATTCTCAAAACGGCTGACGTACTGGAATGCAGACAGAAGTTAACCTACATTTGACCCAGGAAATCCAGCAATCACGAAGGGGTTAAAAACAGAAACGGTATCAACATAATGGTTCGTACAGGTCTATCACCTGCGCCAGCACCGGCCAATCCGATTCACGAACGTCATAGGCAGGATCGGTCCTAACATTGCAAACGTCCGATGTACAGTACGTAAGGACCGGGTACCAGTCTATGCGTTAAAGGGCATTTGAGTGAATAAGAAAACAGACTTGTGTAACACTCCAAGCCGGTTCACAATATGTCTGGATTGACCCTTTATTGACAAACTCACTTGTGGTTTTCTCGAAAATTGGCGCAAAAATCCTGTTAAAAACCGACATCAGAATTAAGATTGAATGTGTAGAACATCCTGGTGTGTACTTCAACTCACTGTGGATTAATGAATTCTTTTAATGGACGATTATCTCAGAAGAACTGAGTTGGTTGTTACTAAAATAGGAACAAAAATAGCCTCGATAAATAAGTTGATTCCCCACAGTGAAAATGTTTTATTCCCATTTTCAGGAAAACACTTTCAAGTACACAGGGCCCGAAAAAGATAAAACGTCACTGCAGTCTGTTCACACCCACTTTATCCTGGTGGACGATGGCAAATACCAGTTTGATGAGGAAGGCGACGCTGCATTAGACTTCATGATCGCGTTCGGGGCCAATATGCGGGAGAGGGAGTCACAGGCAAAGTCTGGTAACGGAACAATACAACAACAGGACACGAACGAGTCAATGGTTTCCGGTCATAAAGACAGTAGCCAACAAATCCGGAAGAAGAAGTCACGGGCAAAGTCTGGTAACGGTACAGAAGAACAACAGGACAAGAACGAGTCAATGGTTTCCGATCATAAAGACAGTGGCCAACAAATCCGGAAGAAGAAGTCACGGGCAAAGTCTGGTAACGGTACAGAAGAACAACAGGACAAGAACGAGTCAATGGTTTCCGATCATAAAGACAGTGGCCAACAAATTTGGAAGAAGAAGTCACGAGCAAAGTCTGGTCACGGAACAAACCAACAACAGGAGAAGAACGAGTCAATGGTTTCCGATCATGGAGACAGTGGCCAATCTACCACTAGCCACTCTCAAGTTGAAGGTATGAGACGTTTACTACTGTAGAGCTGGTTGACTGTGACCTTGACCTCTGATTTCGAGAAGTACATGTAGTGCGTAACTTGAACAGGCATCCGTAATAAAACCTATAGTAGATGGTTAATGTAGGCTTCTAATTAGCTTTTCCCTGAAATTCTGAGCAAAGTTGCATTGTAGAACTGTTTGACCTTGACCTTGATCTCTGACCTTAAAGGTCATTTTGCGTAATCTGAAAGGTTATCATTGATAACCTAGGTGTAGGTGAGGTTTTATGCTTCCACCATCAGCAGGTTCTGACTTATCTCATGTTATCTGTGACGGTTGACTGTGACCTTGACCTCTGGCCTTGAGAAGTATTGCGTAACTGGAACATGCATTCTTGATTAAACCTGTAGGAGATGGTTAATGCAGGCTTCTAATTAGCTGATCTTGATCTGCAGCCACCATTCTGCTACAGGTCTTGGTCTCTCTAACATGTACTGCAATCGCGGGCACCTTTGGAGTACCTATAAAGTAGTGAAAGTAGGCCTAGTGTCGGAAAATGCTGATTTTGTGGAGTGTTGCTGTCAAGTACTGTTGAACAGACTATTGTCGTTACTGGTTTCAACCTTTGTCATGGAGTGTATGAAGGCGTTTACTCTTAATGTCGTTCAAATGTTGGAAAGTTTTTGCCTGTACACAAACGTTTATAGTCGTGATTTTTTCCAGACCGAGCGCTCACCTTTCCCTATTCAGTGTCACTTGTGTTTGGCGGCGGACCGCGGACACTGAAAACAGCCATAAAAATCATCAAGAAAGGTTTGCCTCTAGTCGTTATCGAAGGATCAAAGGGGGCAGCTGACGTCATCACCAACGCTTACAAAATTGTGAAGAACAGGTAATATAAAGTACAATCCTTGTTGAAAATGAACGGAGCAATAGCATGTGAAAAAGGTTGAAAAAGGTTGCTTTGAAAAAGGTTGCTTGCCTAATTTACCAACATCATCGGTCATTGTAATCTGTTAGTTTTTTTCTTCAAAAAGGAGGTACTGTATTTCTGAATGAGATTGTAGGCTTTTAGTAATAAAAAAGACCTGACTGCGTATTGGCAATTCGAGAAGTACAGTGAGGTTTCGCAAATCTGACGAAATACGAAGTGCACAGGGAAATTGACGTACATGTGGCGGACGTATGGCGTATATATACGGCCAGGAGGTAATAATTACTTATGCTTATTACCTCCTGATACGGCATACGTCCGCCAGACCTGGTTGCGTATATATACCGTATATAAAAGTAGCTAGATTCAATTTGTATGTACGTCGTCGTATGTACGCAGGATATATGGCGTATGCCGTACGTGTGCCATACGTACGGCATATACTCGGCGGACATGTTTTTCCGTACGTAAGCCATACGTACACCGGACGTCCAGAGGATGATCCATTGTATTATACGGCGGATATAAAAGTAGCTGTACGTCCACCGTATGTACGTCATTTTGCCTGTGATATGAAATACGAAATTGGACTTATTTCAATGACGTAATGTATTTCAGGAGGTGGTTGGTACCACAAATATCACCTCCTGCAAGGGCGTCTTTTAGCGTACGACGTTAGACCGACAGACAGGTCCGAGAATTCATGGAAGACCGGCTTCGTTTAACACACTCTTTAATGTCGACTCATAACATAAAAACTGAAAGTACACAAAATATAACTTTAGACTTAATAACACTAACATAAAGGAAGAATAAAAGTCACGGAACTATAACACTCATTGCACCCTCAGACCTAAAATATTACCATATCCACCGGCCCCACCACAGAATATCACAGTCCAATACTTTCACCAAGCTAACAGCACCAACCTACTCGATAAACATTTAGCACCTTTACTCAAAATATCATCACCTTAATCCGCCCAGCACCTTTTATAACTACTTAACAATATCACATACTACCTCATGACACTTGTTGGTTAACTACTACCAGTACTAACTTCACTGTTGGTTGACTTCACTTACTTAACAACACACTATACGTGCACTGGTACTACAAATGAACATATACCCCTAAATCTCTAGCCCACGCCCAAAGCATGCACACAGGGCCAGTACAGTCTACTGCCCTAATACAAAGGTCCACAGGGACAAAAATCTTCCTAATACCAAAATGGGCTCAACAACAAACTCTTAACAAAATAACACTTACCCCATAGCTTTCGAACCATTGAATATAACCAACCTTCTTTTTGTCTCATTTACATCATTTACTTTCTACTTTTAGAAATACAATGTAGGATAAAATTCACGTTCTCTCAAGACTCCCAACTGTCACTCCAATTCCGTGGCTTCAACTGTTCAAAGCCAAGAGTCACAAGACTTACTTCCTCCAAACCTGCTGACATCACCAACACATCAGCACCAACTTGATGACATCATCAAAAGTTGTGGACAGTGAGCCCAACTTACTGAAGGCGGGAAATTTGAACACATGAAAACCAGACTGACACTAAGAGTACAACATTCCGCCCAAACGAGGAGGGGCAAATTGTGACAATACTCAACTTTGAAATTTATCTTTCGTTTTCGCTTCGAATCTACGAAGTGGAAAATTAAAAATTCAAGATGCACGATAACTCTCTTGGGGTCGTATTCTAGAAGCTTCCTGAAGTGTAAGGTCAACCTTAATCTTTTGTATTCTACCCTGCAAACAATAGCTAAAGGCCGACCTTACACTTAAGGAAGCTTCTAGAATACGGCCCTTGGTCTTACATGCTAACAGACGCACTGGCAGCAGGGTCATTTGTGGTAGCAACCATCTCCAGAAATACATTAGGTCCTGGAAATGAAGTTGAATTTCGTGTTTCGTACTTCGCGTTTCCCTCATTAGGGAGTTTTCGCAAATCTGACGAAAAACGAAGTACGAAATACGAAATTGGACTTCATCTCCATGACGTAACGTATTTCAGGAGATGGTTGGTACTGCAAATATCGCCTGCTGCAAGACCGTCTTTTAGCGTATTACGTTAAACCGAAAGAGTTACGGTGTATCTTGAATTTATAAATTTCCACTTCGTATCTACGAAGTGGAAACGAAAGATAAATTTCAAAGTTTAATATACACCATAACTCTTTCGGTTTAACGTAACACGCTAAAAGAGGCTCTTGCACCAGGCGATATTTGCGATACCAACCACCTCATGAAATACATTACGTCATGGAAGTGAAGTCCAATTTCGCATTTCGTACTTCGTATTTCGTCAGATTTGCGAAACCTCCCTANGATTTTGAGAAAGCATTTGATTCTGTTGAGTGGCCTTACCTACATAACGTCTTAGAACACTTCAATTTTGGTCCTAAGTTGAGAAACTGGGTAAAACTATTATATAACAATATCTCAAGTCGAATTATAAATAATGGCTTCATGTCAGAAAGCTTCAAGCTTGAACGGGGGGTGAGGCAGGGGGATCCACTTTCCCCATACCTCTTCATACTGGCAGTCGAACCCCTGGCAAATGCGGTCAAAAATAATAAAGATATAAAAGGAATCGAAATAGACAATACCGAATTTCTACTCTCACAATATGCTGATGATACTGCATTCACCTTGGATGGTACAGAGGCAACATTGGAAAATACACTCAAAACACTTCAAAACTTTGCAAAAATTTCGGGACTTAAAATGAACTCTGAAAAGACAAGGGCTATATGGTTTGGCTCGAAAAAAAATGTAAAATGAAGCTGTGTCAGAATTGGACTCTCGACTGGCACAATACTGATTTTAAATTACTAGGCATAATTTTTAACACTGATCTGCAGAAGATACCAAGCATAAATGTAAATCAAAAGAAAATGGAAATAGAGACTCTTTTCAAACGATGGGAATACAGGAATCTCACTCCTTATGGAAAAATAACAATAATTAAAGCCCCACAGTATTGAATTTTACGGTATTTTCAAAATGTTAGGAGAGTGGAGGTTGAGGTCTCAGGGCCTCGTGAAGGTCTCCAAAATGCTTGCCTGATACTTACTTTTAATAACCAAGGCCTAGTTTTCAACAGAGAGTGAAAAAACTGCGTAGGGGAGCTCTAATGCATTGAGATAGAGCGCAGTACATTTTTACACTACGCTGACGTCGTGACGTCGTCAAGAATCGCGGCGACGATTTGCGTTTTTCAGATTCAATACAGTGGGGCTTTAAAACCCTTGCTCTATCAAAATTGGTACACATCATGTCAATCATCCCGGTAAGCAATACCTTTATAAAGGAAATAGAAAAAATCTTCTACAATTTTTTATGGAACGGCAAACAGGGGATAATTAAGCGTTCGTCACTAATTTTAGATTATGAAAAAGGGGGACTCAAAATGATCGATATCACATCTTTCGAGCGAGGATTGAAACTCGCTTGGGTAAAAAGACTAATGTCCAGTTACGGAAATTGGCAAAGGACAGCCAAGATAACGATCGGGGAGAATTACACAGACTTCCTCTTTGACCTCGACAGTAAATCACTTTCCGAATTGTCGAAACAAATCACAAATGAATTTTGGAAACAGATACTCAAGGCTTGGGCAACACTACAAAACGAACCTAAAAAATTGGTGCTATGGAAAAATATTAATGTCAAAGTGAATAATAAAACAGTATACTACAAAAACCTTGTGAAAAGCGGTATATTGTTTGCATCTGACCTGTTAACTGACAACAACCAGACCTTTATGACGTATGAGGAATTTAAACAAAAGCACCCTGGAATAGAAATAGATTTCATAAAATATTATGGTCTCATTGCAGCAATACCAAAGTCATGGAAAAGCCTCAATTTAAATGTAAAAAGAATCTAGAGAAAACACACTTACAAAATATTTGTGATAATAAAAAACCAACAAAATATGTATATCGGATTCTAATGAATCAACTTGGTGAAATACCACGCAATGCACAGATGAAATGGGAGCATTCGGTGAATAATACATCTATCGACTGGAAAACACTTTATCTCTTCAACCAAAAAGGCATAACAGACAAAAAAATGCGAATATTTCAATTTAAAATACTACATAGAAGACTTGCGACAAACTACTACCTCAATAAAATGAAAATAAAAGAAACACCAAAATGTACCTTCTGTGACTCTGAAGAAACAATCGAACACCTCTTNAAAAAAAAAAAAAAAAAAAAAAAAAAGAAACAAGGTGGGCAGGGAGCGTAATTTTTATTCGCACATTTTGGCCTTAGAAAGTTTTTGTTGCACAGGGTTTCTTTATTTCAGATTTACTTGTAATGTTAGGATCCAGGGGCCTGTTTCATAAAGTGACCTTAAGCTAATGGTACCATTAACTCAATGCATTTTCCATTTGGTTAAAGGTACCATTCGCTTAAAGTCACTTTATGAAACAGGCCCCAGCTCATTACACTTCTGGTAGCTCGACTTGAAAGTGCCAGTCGGAACCGGGGTCGAAACTTTGCAAGAGTCTGGATTTTATTTGACTTCCTGTTTATCATCAGAAAGTTTATCATCAGGCCTTTTAGATATTCAAGGCGGGCACTGAATGCGCAGCCCCCGAAATACATACACAAAGTGTCTTTCAGTTCATTCACCACGGATGACCAATCACTGGGCAGCACAGAGTGTCTGCACCACTCGAGACGTCTAGGCCTTTTCGGGCCATCTAGTCAACGTGGTCAATTTCATTCAACTACCAAACCACAAGTCATTCATAGTCTGATCAATTACAACATGCGGTCAACTAAATTCAATCCTACCCTGCCCTATCTCCACCTTTGCCTTTTACTCCAAGAGGCCTTTGCCATGCTCAATTAATGCATATTACGATGGAGGCGGTCTCACCACCTTGTAATGAATGTGTGTTAAAAACAAGAAACTAGAGTATTGACTGATACGAAATGAATTTCATTTGTAAATTCTAAAATCTCACATAGTTTCTTCTTATATTTTTCAGGTAAGGCTGTTTATTTCTTCAAAAGTTTTCCTTTACGTTGGTAAGTAGTGTATTTGTGAGACGTTCTACATGCAGGAAAATCCATCGGATGTCGCTGAATGATCAACAAGGGCTGTCAGATTGCCTGGGCATTGATCTACTAGGCCTAGCTAGTGTTTACCTGTTATGTAGTACATTTCAGCTATAGAGGCCTTGCAAATGACATCACAAGCCACCACGCTGGGGGCACACGCTGCAGAGGTGCAGTGAAATGAGAAATTCGTTTCAATTTAAACCGAACGGGCGGTTTATGTATCTGTTGTCAATTCGTGGAATTCATCTTTGGCGAGCCATTAAGTTGGAGTTCGTCTGGTGAGACCGACCGGGAGCAGCGGATGGAGTTCGATAGCCCTTAAGCAGGTGTAACGTGGGGTCTGCTAAGACCCCAGGAACATAATTTGTAGAAAATTCAGAAACGTGAGATTTTCCCTGCCTGTACTTTTGTGACTTTGTTTGAGAGTATATTCCACTTTAATATGGCTATTGTAATGACTGTGCTCCCATGACTCAATCTCTGTCAACTTAGCCCCAAAGCCAGAAACCACGTTGGGTAGACCCCAGAGTTAATACTCATTTTGCAAATGATGCGGTGCAGTTAGCGTTCCTCTGTCTGGTGGGATGTTTGGACAGGGGGCCATTTTGACACCATGGATTTCAGACATACAGTAAACTCGAGTTTAAACCACCGGTTCATAAGCACACCCACAGTCGAAATGGGAGTGAATAAAACATAACAACTATTACGCTGAATGGCTGGAATTGCTTGTACGATCACAACCACGTGATGGAATAAATAGTTGCTTAAGGCCTAGGGTGAAACTGGTCCTACTTTGGGTGTGCTTATGAACATAATGAACCGGTGGTTTAAACTCGAGTTTACTGTATCATCTTGCAGATGAACGTTTTGCCGAGAAATACGTAGGGGTCTGAGTAACCCCCGAGAAATACGTAGGGGTCTGCTGGTCTGAGTAACCCCCAAGAAATACGTAGGGGTCTGAGCAACCCCCGAGAAATACGTAGGGGTCTGAGTAACCCCCAAGTGCCACATAACGTATTTGTCAATGAGTTTTTTGCTGTGAATAGGTTGTTAGATTTGTCTTCTTCACTTGTAATTTGCATATAAAACGGACAGACCATACATCATCAGTGATACTCCTAGTAACCTAAAGAAGATACATACATGTATGTATTAACGCAATATTCATGAAAGTCCCCGGAGACAAAACGTTGTACATGTACAACGTTTTGTCTCCGAGGACTTTCATGAATATTGCGTTTTAGGTGTTATAGTGTCGCTGTTCAGTTATGAGAGTTCGTTCACTCAAGGAACATTATTTACTCATGAGATCATGTTTTTCATTGATGAAATGGCCTGCTTGCTTGTTTTTGTATCAACACTTAAACAATTTTTATGGGGGGGGGGGGGTATGTGCAGACCCCACGAAACAAACAACGCGATTCCCACAACGTGCCGGCTTGAGGTAGGGATATGATCTAGGCCTACCATTTGGAACACGATTCAACTGTTTTCGGCAATAGCAGCCAACGGCGGGCAAGTCGTTTTGACGAAAGGGGACACACAGACAATCATATGTCATCTGTCAGCGTTTCCCAAACAATAAGGGGAAACCCTGACAAACGGAAACATTGGCAGATGTCACATCAGGACCAACGGGATGGAGTTCGATAGAGATGTGGCATAGGCCTATCATCCCGTTTAGAATCCCGATTCCACTCTTTTCGGCGATATGGGCCAATGGCTGGGGCAGGATGTGGTTTTGTTTAATTTTCTCTAGAGTGTGGGGTTTGCCGCGTAGAGCAGGCTTCGGGTCGGGGAGGGAATATTATCACTTCACTAAAGCCCTGTGGCAGGGGGCGAGATATGCAGCCATGTTCTAAAAGAAATCGAAATCATTGGTGCCGTATGGGAGGCGCAATTAGCTTAAAAAGGTTTGAGATAAAATCGCAATCAAAAGTATGTTTTTCAAGCAGTGAGCGTGGCTGACACAACTCAGTCCGAAAGGGCATCGCACCATCTTAGCTGATCAAAGAATTTATTTATACAGGTTAGCAAAGTAGGACACGCATGTATTTTAATAGGATGTAATAACACATACACGCTAATAGCTATGGTTGTGAAGAATCAAAGCGACCGCAAATAACCACCGCAAATATAAGGATCCTGTATAGTACAAATACATGCACCGTGTAGGCTACTCTACGGCTTGTGGTAATCGACTCGACGCGACGCGACCACTCGATGACTCGATGGTTGCTAGGTAAGCCAATTTAATTTTCCCGCGTGACGTATAGTAGGCCTCCTGTGAGCGGATTCGGCGAAATCATTCAAGAGTGTACATGTACATAGTCTGTACTAGAGTATACCGTGCATGTTTGTAGTACAAGGTCCTTATCTGCGGTCCTTTTGTTTCCCCTTCCCAGTTGTATTTACCCTCATAATGCGGTCATAATGCCAACGGGATATGTGCACATATGTTTACAATGCTACCTTTTTGAATAAAATTCTGGGATCAACTATTTGCGATGCCATTTGGACTGCGCTTTGTCGGCCGCGTTGACTGTGTGTTGGAAAAGATGCTTTTGATTGCTTTGATTGCGACACCAAAACTGCACCCAGATTTGGAATTCAAAAACAATGACTGCTGCATGTATATTCTCGTCCCTTAGATGTCACAGCGTATCACAACATTAATTTTGATTTAAAATCCTTCCAACCCCCCTTCCAAACGAACTGATTGCCTGTGCCACATCCCTTCGATCTCCATTGAGCCACTTCTAAAGGCGCCGCTCCACGTGACAGTTTTCTATCGAAAGTCTTTTGCAGTCTTTTGTCAATTATTGCTGTCAGACAGCTATAATTGCCTCTGGGCATCTTCCCCTCTAAGGCAGTTGTCCTTAGGATATCTGCCCCCCCCCCCCCACCCCCCCCCCCCCAGAATACCATCCTGACATCTCCCGTTCACAAACGGGGAGATGTCCGGTGGATGAATAGCATGCACATCAAAATACGACAGGGGCTACATGCGACAAGACACGATTTTTGCCGCGATACATCACACTTTTTCTTTCTTAATTATTATTATTGCTAAAATTTAATTTAGTAGTGTCATCATGAGGCCTGCGTACACCTATTTGTGCGTTTTGAAGCTTCCTTAGCAACCATCGAGTCATCGAGTGGTCGCGTCGCGTCGAGTCGATTACCACAAGCCCTACTCTACTACATATTGTGGACACGCTGGGGTTGGTGTAAGAGTTGTAATGATGTCAAGGCGAGTCCGTCTTCTAGTGAATCGAATCGACCGAAATGCAGTGCCTCTTGAGAATGGGGAACAAGGCCTTTTTTAATTTATTAGCAAAGTATTTCAAAACATTGTTGTGAATGCCTTTTGCATTTCGATAAAAAGCTTCTCAAAACTAAACTGACTATTAATTTCTTCTCCTTCGTCGAATATTATCAGTTTGCTATCTTAAAAAATGAAGGCAGAAACCGGTGTTCGGGATGAAGTCATATCTTTCACTGCACTCGATAAAGCTTGAAACTGACTATTTATATTTATTGTCCTCTTTCATCAATGTACACGGAGCAGGAAAATGTAGCAATAGGGAAATTCAGGGATTTCCAGTTGAACAAATTTAAAATCAGTTGCGAAATGCTTACAAAAGCGAGGGTGCTCTCGGGCAAATTCGAATACATAATGCAGAAATTATTTCTGCAAGTCATCAGCCTTTGGAAAGTAGTGTCCCTGTGAGGGTCATGGCCGCTTCAGGGAGGCTGTGTAACCAAACACATATTCGATGGAGACGGAGATGTAAAAACAGCATGTGCATGGTGGAAATGGCAGCTTCGCCTTGAATCACTGACGTTCACGCTCTCCTTCGCGCCAAAATTCCATGGGAACAAAGTTCTGATTATCAACATACCCAGTATGTCTAAATATAAATCCCGCATAAGGGATTACAGAAACACTGCATTATTGTATCCACCACTAGAAGGGATTATATTTATGTAGCCTGCTAAATAGTTTCTTTGACTCAGTTTGGCCAAGTTAAGTTGCAGCTTACATTTGGCAGTGTGATTAAACGAAACATGTTGAAGGGAGGAAAAGATGTTTTTGATGGCCAAAACTTTTGCAGAGGTTAAGGTATTTTTCCCTAAATAAGCTTACTGCATTGGCCAATTTCATTGAAATTTCGACAAATTATTGATTGGATATCAGTGAACATGTATATCTATGTTGTTTTCCTGGGAATTGGCCAGGTTAGATAAAATGTACATACGTTGTACTCATAA
Organism: Notospermus geniculatus; assembly: GCA_002633025.1. Lineage (NCBI taxonomy): Eukaryota > Metazoa > Nemertea > Pilidiophora > Heteronemertea > Lineidae > Notospermus > Notospermus geniculatus. Next base: position 79,004 of record NMRB01000455.1, read on the forward strand.
ACTGTCTTGCCCTTAGCACCGCCCTATATTACCATTTGCACTTGGCCCTGGTATAAAAGTTTAAAAATTAAAGTTTTGGTTTATATAGTCTCATTATATCAGCAACTGTAGAGGTGTCATCCGACTTTACACTTTAATCCCGGTCTGTCCTGAAACCGTTCAGTAGAACTCAGATGAGCTGTTCATTCAGCGCTTTAATCTGTCAGAGCATTTCAGATCGGTCATTTCTAAAATGCGGATTCGGCGGAATCGGCGGATTAGGGTTAAATCGGCGGATTTAGTCATGCAATGGGATACCTGCCGAACTAACACTACTAGGTGTCTCTAGTAGTAACTAGGTTAGAATGAATAAGAAATAGAAATCGAGTTTCTAAGGTGAAAGACATTGCTTCCTACCAGAATCGAACCCACGAACCCTGGCATAAGGCATCAATCGCCAGCACTAAGGGGCAGCACGCCTTAAACCACGCGCTTTAATCTGTCCGAGCAATCTGTCAGAGCAGAGGTTAGGAGGGAGAATGTATTGTCAAAACAGTTTTTTTGCCTCTAACTCCTTTATTATTTGATTAATCATACAACATGCAGTGAGAGATTATTTTCTGTTTGGATAATTAATAAAATGGTCAGGAGTTAAAACATTTTTCAGGAGCAGTTAAAGCTCCACTCATAAAGTGAGCCAATTTACAGATTAAGTCCAAACTATAAGGCTAATTTTCATATGAGCAGGGCCTACCTCCTTCAACTGACGTATTCAAGAATAGTCAAAATGTATTTTATATAGAATTATGAAGAACCTTTCCACTGCATGTTGCTGGTTTTAATGGACCGTTTTCTCAGTATTCAGCAAAACAGGTTGGCTCTATACATTTTGCCTGTGCATTTAACCGAGTACTACTAGTGACATCTGGTGGGATAGAATGTTGTGCAGGTACCCCATTAACGACAGCATTTTAAAATATTTATACTTTCATGACTTATTCCAACTTTCGTAAATAACATTATAATATAATCGGATTTTTTTAAATTTTCCTTGAAAAAAGCCTCACTGCGCTACAGTGGTCTGCAACCGATCCGTCAGCGCAAGCCGTCAAAGCTGAAAGAAGTCGGGGTGGTGTGGTGGGTCGGTAGGCCTACGCATGCTTGAGTGTGTAAAGCATTTGCATTGCCAATATGGGTTCGTTCGGCGCATTCATCGCTGCCTTCACTGAACACAGGAAATTCAAGTGTATTGACTAATTTAGACAGAGGTGTTAATAAACAGCATGTGGATGGTGGTGTTTTGTCATTCAACTTTCGCCTTGAATAAATAAGGCCGACGCTCTCTTTCTCGCCCAAATTCCCTTGGAACAAAGGGCTAACTGTCCACATACAATATGTACAAAGTAACATGTCTAAATATAAATCCACTCGATGATGGATTATAAAAAGAGTGTATTATTGTATCCACCACTAGAAGATATTATATTTATGTGGCCTGCCAAATAATTTGTTTGACTCAGCTTGGCCAAGTTAATATGAACTTACATTGTGCAGTGTGATTGATTATGTTGAAGGGAGGAAAAAATGACAAAAATGACAAATTTTTTTGCAAAAGTTGCTTCAACTATTTTGCCGTAAATAAGCTTACTGCATTGGCCAATTTCGTTACAACTTCGACTAACTATTGATAGGATGTCAGTGAACGTGGATATCTACATGTATGCAGTTTTCCTGGAAATAGGCCAGGTTAGAAGAAATCTGATACATACGCATAAAATGTGTAGCCCTTAGTACCGCCCTATACCCTTTGCACTAGCTGGCATGCCTGGTCATTTTCATGTAACCTTTGCCTTCTTGGTCCCAGAACTAGGCTTGGGCGAGTGAAAAATGTTTTTCACTGCCAACCTAGATTCAATAAATATTTGAATATTTTTTTGGGAGACCGCCGCCCGCCAAAGCACACCTTCCGTAGGCCTACTGTATGCTTCCTGTACCCCAACTTTCAGAATGATCCTATCGGGTTGAAATCAGTTAATATACTGTATGCGAATTACACAAAATACTAGTCTCACGCCCAGTCATGCCAGTGTACCATTTCTACCCCGGCTTTCAAATGTACGTGGAAATTCCCCCCTCCAAACTCGAGCAGACCAGCCGAAGGATTTGAAAAATTCAAGAATTCCGTACTCATTATCCCGCACTAGGGGAGGATGAAGGTCTTCAAATCAGTGCCTGCAATAGGAGGTCATGCTGGGATGTGCACTCCGCATTAGATCATCGAGTTGGCCTTGTCACTGAGAAGGCTTAGGCTTTGGGGGTTCTAAAAGACGCTGAATGAAAGATAAACCCAATGGTCAAGCTGACATGCCAGACGGAATCGCGTTTATGATTTTCAATGAATGAGACACGGAAGAAGAACATGAGACTATCCGGAAGGCTCACAGTGCGACATATCTGAAGCACACTGTCGACTAAAAAACGAGGTGTTAACTTTGATTTTTAACATTAGGTTATACTCTCAAAGATAAGAGTTAGAATGTGCTTCAAACTATTTGTCGGGTAGGATGAAGCACGCATTGATTGACCTTTTTTCCGCCTAGGACACTTAGGGAAAAAAAGTTTCAGCATCATAGTGGCAGTATATAATAAAACATTTCTATGCCAGCTAAACCCTAACAATGTAGGTTGTAGCAATGCAATAACAAATTTCTGAGCCTACTACACCCTACTCGATTAGTTCATAGCAAGTCAATAAACATTTACTCAGTTAGTGTATTCCGGCGAAACTTCGGTTCTTCAGCCTAGGCCTAGTTCTCTGAGACCGCGCAGGCAACGTGTTAATGAAAATGACAAGGGCATACCAGGCCTGAATCTAGGTAAAAAAGGCACTGGAAAAAAAGGCACTGGAAAAAAAGGCACGGTAAAAAAGGCACTAGGTAAAAAAGGCACTGGAAAAAAAGGCAATAGGTAATAAAGGCACTAGGAAAAAAAGGCACTAGGAAAAAAAGGCACTAGGTAAAAAAGGCACTAGGAAATAAA
>NMRB01000455.1:109041-119219 GCA_002633025.1 Notospermus geniculatus
CATTTTCCAACAGAGGGCTCTGATGATTGAACCAAAATAATTCGTGTTGAATGGAAATACTGCTGCTCGTTACTCGTTCTGGATGTAATATTTATGTGGGATAAAAATATTTGTATGCGATAATTTTTTTTGTATGGGATAAATATTTTCATTGGACACATTTTGAAAGAAATTTATACAATTTTTTTCATGAATAAATTTTTTTTCATGAACAAATATTTTTTCATGAATAGATTTTTTTTCATGAATAAATTTTATTCATGAACAAATAATTTTTTCGTCAACAAATATTTTTTCATCAACAAACATTTTTTTCATAAACAAACATTTTTTCATGAATAAATATTTTTTTCATGAACAGATATTCTTTTCATGAATGAATATTTTTTTCATGAATCAATATTTTTCATTCATGAATGAATATTTACCATTCATGAATGAATATATTTTTGGAACAAAAATATTTTATAGTATTGAATATTGCAACGTTTGGCTTGCCATACTGGTTCGACCACCACCCCATCTCCTACCATCTTTCCAGGGACTACATGAAAGGCATCCTCGCAGGGAAGCAGCACATGTCCACCTGTTCCAGACAAGCCAAGAAGGCCTTGGAAGACGCCATCAAGTACAACAATGCTATACTGCTGCCTGGTTCTTGTCCAAACTACTCTCCAGTTCCTTGGCCAACTGCTGGAATCAAAAACTTGGTAAGTATTGGGCTCAGTGAAGATTTCTTCGTGGCATCATGTTCTTCCGAGTGCTGTTCATAGTTTCATGACGTGTTTGGTTCTCTTGATAGGTAACTATTGAACCTAAGTCTTATCCTGGACTAGCAGTCGACGAGGGTAAGCCAGGTGACATTGTCCTGAAGTGGAAGAAGGATCCGTCTGATCTTTGTGGTGGCATAAACAACTGTACCTTGGCGGTTGAGGCGAGGATTCCAAAGACATACGCAGACCCAAAAATACCGTAAGGGGACCGAGCTATGATGATTTCTAGGCTTTTCTGCCAGTTGCGGCTACTTGAGTTTAAAATCTAATCCCCAAGAAGCTTAGATGAAACGTAACGGATTGTATAGTGACACAGTGCATGCAAATACTAATTGATATCAGCAGCCTCCTTAGGTTTCGCCGTGTCATCGTCGTGGCTGATCAGTTAGGTCCGTGTAAAACTTTTCGTTCACAGGCGAATAGAACATGACGTCCCGCAGGTGAAGACGTCTTGGCCACCAGGATCAACCTCCAGCAGCGATGGCTGTTCCCAGGCTGTGACTGCTCACAACTGGAGGAAGATGACCTTCCCCGTGACCGCTACCATGGATATGTTCTACGATAAGGACAAAGTCCGCCACGTTGTGTTGCAGTATAAAAAGAGTGTTGCAGGAAAGGAGGTGGCATCAGAAGAGATTGGGAGAATACAGGTAAGAGGAATGCTTTGTACAAAACAGCCAACTGCTCCAAAAACAAACTCCCCTGATTGCCAGCTCCCCAAATCCACGTCTTAATGTCCGACATCATTTCAGGTCATTGCCAAGAACATGGATGAGAAGGCAGTTTGTAAAATTGTCGGAGATATGCATGCTGCGACTTTTGATGGCCAGTAAGTGTCATGTATTCCGTGATTTGCTACTGTTGGATTTCTGTCCAATGTTCTGTTTACCTTCGTCATTCTAATTTAGATTTCATTCATCACTGTTATATCTGTTTCAGATACTACACAGTTTTTCAGACGGGATTCTTTACTGCTTATAAACACAAGACGCTACCGTATCAGGTAGGCAGACGATATATTGTTTTCCCTCCAATGTTGAAGTATTTACCAGTACCCCTATCGACGACGGATATACGTTGACTGATCTGTTCGGGTGAAGAAGACTCGACTTTGAACCAGTATCACCACTATAGTGTTTGTGTCCGTAGCTAAACTTCCACTGATCCGTCCAAGATGGTCGGTCAACCGAAATCAGTACTGTACTACAGGTCATCTTCACGCCTTTCCTCCCTGTCTCTTCCCTTTTGCGTCCAGGTACAGATAGCAGTATCAGAATGCGATCCCAAGACAACTTGCATATGCGGCGTAGCTGTACAGTCTGGTGATGACGTGTTTGTCGTTGACCGGTGCAAGAGATCAGGTGTTATCTGTGGCCGTAAGACGTGTCCTCCCTCCACGAAACCTCTTCTAAGGACAAAGCTTTTCAAGAATGGCGACCTGACGCCGTCCACACGGATCCTGAACAGACAAGTCGGCCACGACTACAAGGTGGTCCTACCGACAACGATGACTGTTGATATCCTGGTCACGAAGACTGCTTTAAACCTTATCATCAATCCATCACCGAAGGACGTCGACAACAGCCAAGGTTCGGAAAGCGTCTATTTCCCCTCTGTACACTCTTAGCCAGAAAGGTTCTTTAGGGGTTCTTTGTGCTTACCAGGGGAACCCCAGGGTTCTATATAGAACCTTCTGTAAAGAACCCGAAAGGGTTCCACATAGAACCTTTCGGTCGCTAAAGAACCCATAAATGTTCCAGTTAGAACCCTTTTCTGAGGGCAAGGTTCTATCTGGAACCTCTAGGGGTTCTTAAACAACCCGAGGGTTCTTAAATCAGAGGGTTCTCCTGGTGTGGCAGCCAAGAACCTTTTCGGCTAAGAGTGAGTCTTATTTCCGTTAAAGCTGACGTGAACGAACAAAAAGCCCCCATGCGACGAGCAAGAGAATTGCAAACGCCCTGCAAACACCTCAAACGAAGGCTCAGAACATGATAGACCTCACGACGCCAGGAGGGCGCCACCTTATTTGCCTTCAGGCAACAGAGCTGTCAACATCTCCAGATACCTCCTGCACTACTCAAAGAAAAAAAAAAGAAGTCATTTAGACGGGATTCGAACCGTCGACCTTCTGATTTGTAATCCACCACTCTATCCAATCGGCCAAACAGCCAGCTGTTAGAGATATGGTTTGTGTTTGTCATAGACGTAGGCATTCGACTTACGTAATAATACTACGAATAAGAGAAAACATACGAAGTCTTCCAACAAGTTCGGTGGCCGAATGGGGAAGATGGTGGGACAGAGAGATTATAAGGCGCGGGTTCGATTCCCAGCGGGGTCATTAGCTCACTGGGGTGAGCTATTACGATGGTGCAGCGTCCGTCGTCCGTCGTCGTCGTCGTCGTCGTCGTCCGTCGTCGTTGTCCGTTAGCAGGGCACGTTTCGTAACCGCTGAAGCTATTGATCTGAAACTTGGTACATATATACCCCTAGGTCAGATGACCCGCGACACCAAGTTTCGGCCCGATTTGACTCTCAGTTTGGCCACCAGGTGGCAGAAACCAAAAACACAAAAAGTACAATAACTCCTGAACTAATGACTAGATCATCTTCAAAGCCCGATCGGACATCTAATATGGCCGCCAGGTGGCATAACCCAAAAATCATCAAAGTCTTTTCTGGGAATGACTTGACCCAGATTGCTCATGACTGATATGTACCTCCCTCTGTCATTAGACTATTATGTCCAACCCAGTGAGCACATGGTCCATGGACCATTTCATTTTTCCTCTTTCCTCAAATGTTAAACAGGAGCTCACCAGAGGATGTTGACACCTCGACAGCTCGAAGACAAATAAGGTGGCGCCCTCCTCGCCTCGTGGAGTCTATCATGTTCTCAGCCTTCGTTTGCGGTGTTTGCAGGGCGTTTGCAATTCTCTTGCTCGTCGCATGGGGGCTTTTTGTTCGTTCACGTCAGCTTTAATCCGTACGGTGGGCGTTTTTTGGCAACCTGTAGCCCACTGTACTATGCTTTTGAACCAAGATCTTGGAACCTATCTTAAGGTTGGATCACAGTGTATATAGTTCGTGTGGGTTCTTTTCAGGACTTTGCGGCCTCCTGGACAAAAACCCTGCCAATGATTTCCTTGAGAAAGGCGGTGCAACGACTACGGTCCCGAAGGACTGGTCAAGTACCGACGAACCAAAAGATTTTGTGAAATCATGGAGGTAGGCACAGCTTTGCTATCTCAACAGAAAATATCTCAACGGAGTTTCATATCACTACTAAAGGATTGGACACAGAGCTGGGGGATCAAATTGACACGTTTCCATTTTTCAGGATTCCGAGTGACAAGGACACAATCTTCTATGGTGTGGCGCCCATGGTTCATGAAGAAGGGAAATACTGCAACTGCATATTGGGGATCGGCAAAGGCACGACGGCTGTCAACCCAGGGTGTACGAGCAATGGAGGGAGCACCAAATTCGTCAACTGGGGTAACTTACATGAGCCATCTTCAAGCTGATTTGCTTCGCACTGCACCAAGAGAGAGTTTTCTCGTGGAAGAGTTGTCCACGCAGATAGCCAACTGGTGCAAGGAAGCTTCAAAGTGGAGCAGTGCCTTTTCTTTGGATGGAAGCATAGCTTGGGCAACCAGAAGTCAGGGCAAATAACACAACTTCTTTTACATCACAGATAAGTCATCGAAGGATATGACCAGTCTCGCCGATGACACAAGCAGTCCTCCAAACATGGATCGAATACATCTGATGAGTGGAAACCGCACGATCATGCGTCCGTCTTACCCGAGGTTAGAAGTATCAAACCCACCGCCTCGCAGCGTAAGTGAATTGTCAGCAATATTCAGAAAGTCTGCAGGGGGGACGACCACCGTTTGCCGGCTGCAGTCTCCCTTGGTCTGCAATATAGATAGACACATAATCGTCTTTTGTTTCCTTGAAGGATATGAAGCTACCAAAAGGGACCTGGAAGACGGAGAAGGATGTAGTCAATCATTGCAAAACGCTCATGAGTAATGCTGCCTATAACGATACCCTGCAGCGCTGCAAGAATGTCCCCGGGGCCACGGAGAAGGCGATTCTGGTTCCTTGTGCCAACAGCATTAAGGTTTGTGATTTTTCTCCCTTCTGGAATGGAAAGGGTTGTTGAGATCGTACTCCCTCCAACTGCCACCCTCGTTGCTGTTCTTCTAACCCTCGTTCTTCTGTATAACCTGGTGTTGGCATTATTTGATCTTCTTCAGCGTACCGGACAAGATAAGTACGCCCACGACGCCATTGCTTCAGCTATAGAGAGTTGCCGTAATGATATTGTAAAAGTACCGACGCCGAAGCAGACGCCATGGCCTGTGCCAGCGCCATTCATCATCTGCCCAGGGAACTGTAATGGTCATGGAAAGTGCGTAGACGGTAGGTATATACCATTCCGATGTACTTGCTCTTTTTACGATGTCCAGCCTTCTAAATTGAGATCCAAAGGATGAATAAAATCTTCATAATAAAGTCATGCCTGTCTCATCTCTTTCAGGGAAGTGTCACTGCACCACTGGTTATGAGTTTAACGACTGTTCCATAAAGTCAACCGAAAAACCCAAATTCCTTCGTATCTCTGGCAATGGAACTTGTGACACGACTAAAAGCAACTGTTCCCATATCACAGTCCATGGCGACAACTTCAGACCAGATACTTTCTGTTATTTTCAGCCAATCATGGTAAGGATTGATCGGTCACATGTGGCCAATCAAATCGATGTGTCATTCCGCTTCCTCTCCTGAGGAGTGTCCGGTGCCGACCCTTCGTTTCCTTGTTTCCCTGTCAACAAAACCTCATCTTCGATAATCGAAGGCCGATCTGCTCTCCACTGCGTTACATCGCACATCACCCTTCGAGAAATAGACCAGTCGGCGGCGTATCTTGGCAGCATGCCAACTTTACCGGTCGACCAATCATATGACACTTTATATCGGGTCTTCGGCTGCAACTCTTTGTACCACGATTCAAATTTTACAACACTGATTCTGATTGGCCTCTTCTTCTCGAGGCGGCAGATACGCCGTGGACCGGCCAATTTCTCGAAGGGTGATGTGCGGTGTAACGTAGTGTGAGCAGATCGGCCTTCGATCATCGAAGATGCAAAACCTGAAAGTTTGCTCTTTTTTCACGAGCAAAATCTCTTGAAGTTGTTGAAGGGTCTAGGTTTTTAATCCCTCTTTTCATCCCTTACTGAGCTGACCAGTGTTTAATCACGTTGTTCAGGTTCACAGTAATAAACCATATGAGAAGAATGGGACACTATCCCGCCTGCCCGCCATCGTCAACAACAAAAACCAGCTCACCTGCACAGCTCCAACTCCACCTACACCAGGGATCATCCATCCACCACCGAAGAAGAAACCCTGGCTTGACGTAGATCCAGCGTATTTACCACACGATCCCCTTTGCTTGAAGTGTAATCCGATGACCGTGAAGTGTACTCCTAAGGTAGGAAATGATTTGGTGCTCATTTCAGCCGGTCCAGACCAAGCCGCTACTGTCAGTCCATCCGCAGAGAGTCTACCAAAGTCTATTATATAGCTAATTCCCAGCTCTTACGAGATTCTTCCTTTACATCTCGTAGAGAAGAGAGACATGTACTTATGATGAATTACAGCCAAACATTTGATTTCAGGGGACGAGCTGTTACGTTGAACATAAGTGTTATCCAAAAGGTCACCGGGTTCCAGACACGTGCCTTCTTTGTGATCCTAGTAGATCTGTCTCGAGCTTTGTATCAGGGAAAGGTAATGATATGGATATTAGGCCCCTTCCCAGTGCATTTACATCTTTGCCGAACCATTCTTTGAGGCTCTCTGAGCCAAAGGGTCGTCACTAGTGCTGAAAGTTTCCCTATCCATCAACTCAATGCATTTGAGTTCATTCTGGCTAACCAACACGGCCACCCATGTCAGACTTCGTCGAGAGAATGACAGTCTGTCAGCAGGCCACACAGTGCCCTTGTGGGGCACAGTTTTTGACCGGCTACGTATCACTGAACCCAAAACCTGGGTTGCGGAGACCGCCTTAGCCATGCTGTTCGGAATGCAGCCAGAGAAAGGAGCCGATAAAAAACCACAGCTCGCAAGGGTCGTTTGCCGTATACCGAAGCAGATTTGTCCATTCATTCTTGGCAATGAATTCAGTAGCATCCTTTCTCTTCTACAGTAGGCAAGGGATGTGAAGGTATCGACACGCACGGCGATCACACGACGAAGAAGGAACTCTTCCCCTGGTGGATCTTGGTGGCATTATTGGGCGTCCTTCTTCTTGTCGTCCTAACCCTTGTCTGTGTTCTTTGTTGTTGTTGCAAGTAAGTGTCTGGCGAACCCTTCCTTCGTCTTTCGGTGTACGCTCCTGCCTGACGTCGCATTTTGGCAATCGCGGCCATAGCAGCCTGCACTCCAAGTTGATCGGCTAGTTCCTGTATGGTATCCTGTCCTCTCCCGTAGGTCGCCATTTTCATCCTTGTTGCAAGTGCAGAGTGGCCCTAACTTATTTTCGTGTTTTGTGTCATTTTCAGGGCAGTGCCAGGAGCTGCAGTTGCGGCAGGCAGCTCCGAATCAAAGGATCCCGCAATAATAATGGCTGGAACTGGAATGTAAGTTGAGAATGATTCTTCTTTCATTTGGATTCCGTCAACGAGGCCACTCAGATCATCCATACCATCAATAATCCACTTCAGAGATAGTTCGGTCACAAAGACAAGCCTTGCACATGTACTTCCTTCCAAATTTCGCTTTCTGTTCCATTGCAGTGCCCCAGCCTATAATGAGAGTCGGTTCAAATCAGTGAATGGTTTTCATGGTCGGGTTGACAAGGGCGTATCGGGTCTGGGGAACTTCGCCCTCATCTCAGCTTTTACGGACTCGACTGCTCGGTATGTACTGGTTACCTTGGGCCCTTCGCTTTTGGTACCATTTTTTTCCACAAGGGACACTGCGTTGTGTCCAATCATTTTAGCGTCAAAGGTCATACATAGACTATGACCTTTGACGCTAAAATGATTGGACACAACGGTGAGGCAGCTCATTGCATACACTCGGGATGAGTAACAAAATCGCAGCAGAACGTTGGGGAAAGGGTTGATAAGAGTGTTGTTAAACATCACTACACTGAATACGGCGGAAATAAGTTTGGCAGAATCGTCGTTCCAGTTCCACTTCCTGACGATGCCTGAGCCGTACGTTTCCACATCTCTTTCCAGATCTTTACGGTCGAAATCCGAATCCAACAGCCTTGCGTCAGTTCTAGCAGTGTCAGATTCTGAAGGTGTCATAAGCAGTATGTCAGGTAGGTCATGACTCTCTTTTTAGAGGCCTGTATCCCTTCATAATCTCCCATACATGTACATGGCCGCACCCACCAAGTACTGGAATGACCTCGACTGACCACTGACCACCATCGGGTGTACTCTGGTATATCGTCTTTTACTTTAGAATTCTTGAACATTCATCTTCAGGTAGAGGACGGGCAGCAGCTGCTGCAGGGGTCAGCGGAGCTGCAGTTGTTCAAGAAGATTCCACTGAAATGATGTCTCTCCAGGGTGTAAGCGGAGGAGGGGGAGGCATTGTGGAGGGTGGAGGCCGGCATGACGATGTTAGGGTCCTCCGGTCGGAAACGAGACGTGATGTGGATGGCCTAGCAGATGGGATGGAAGTTGTTGGGACAGAAAGTGATGGGTCAACGATTCTGGTAGGCTCGTTCCTCAGTGGCTCCCAGGGTAGAGATGATGGAGTGGTTTCTCGGCTCTATACCGCCAAACCCGAGACGAACTTTGAGTATTTTGTGAGTCCGAATTTCGATGCTTCGATGAGGGATCGCAACAATGATGAAGAAGTCTTCGAAGAGGTTGAAATCGAAGGATTGGATTTGGTTGCCATGCCGAGGAACAGAGTGTTAGGGAGGTCTAAGTCTGCAGTTACTGACAGAACCTCTAGCCATGGAAGGCCACACGTGGTGGGTGGGAGCAGCGACGATATAGATATAGGAACAGCGACTTACGAAGCAAACCTCGAAGGATCCCCGTCGAAACGATCGAAGGTTTTCCGTGGAGCGTTAGTGGCGGGGAAGCAGATCAGGAAGGCCCGTCATGACGAAGAACCATTGTATACTAGCAACACTCATCCCCGACGCTCTAATCGGCAGGTTAACCCTCTGTTTGTTGATGACGATGAATATAGTTACGTGAATGATTCTGCTGCGTCCGTCCGCCGGCTGCTCCCACCAGTCCCGCCGTACGACTTTTCTGGGGCAGCCTACAGTGCAACACTACCGATGTACTCGGCCATCACTCCCATACCCGCACAGGTCGCCATGCCGATCCAAGCCACGCTACCCATGCAGATTCAGGCAACAGTGCCGTTTCAGACTGCCACCCTCCCCATCCAGGCCACCATGCCTGTAACCCGGGTCCCAAACATGGTTGTTCCGTCACAACCCCAGTATTACCAACCGGATGTCAGGTGTATTTACCAACCTTCAGGGCAACCGGTTATCTACGGTAGCGGATCGTATGGTCCTAGCAGTGGTGCCTCCTTGCTTAACAGTCAAAGCAGCAGATACACCCCCCGGAGTCAGCGTGGGTTACTCCTGCAAGAGGCGGCTGAACGCCTGAGGCGTGAGAGGGAACACGCCAGAGAAAGGAAGCCAGACCTTCCCGTAGATTTAGAGGACGATAATTTCTACTTTGTCACAAGTGACGGTCTTGAAAAACTCAACATTCCGGCAGAAAATATCGAGGAGTACGTCTACGAGATGTTGCCTGGAAGACAGAGGGACGTCGACGTGTGATACCAACGTTACATTACAGCGGGAGCTTTCTTGGGGATACAAGTAGGCCTATACTTAGTATTTCTGCCAGGCTGGACTCCAGTAGAATTGGAAGATGGTGATCTACTTCTACAACAACTATACTGCACTAGCCATTCTTCTCCTGATGCAGTCTTGTTTTACAGCTCCTTACAATAGGGAGGTTTCGAAATCAAACGGTAAACGTTAACGTTAACGACAACGTTATTTTTGTACCGAAAATGCAATATAAAATTTGGTTAATGTGTTGTACGAAAAATAAAAAATGGTCTCACCACAATCAAAACTTCTCTTCATGGAAATAAACAGGTGACTTTGAGAGCAAAACTGCCCGATCAACAAAGCATATTCATATCCCATCCACAGCCTGATATGACACACAACTTTTTTGGGAGGCTGCAAAAACAATGTTATCGTCATCAAATCGACTTGATATTTCACACACATACGTACAGACGTATACTTTAACATATAAAAATGGTCTCACAACAATCAAAACTTCTCTTCATGGAAATAAACGGGTGACTTTGAGAGCAAAA
>NMRB01000455.1:130893-145429 GCA_002633025.1 Notospermus geniculatus
GTCCAGTCCTTGGATAAGCAGGCATGAACTAAGACTTGTTTCATGTTGCTCAGTTGAAAATATGGCAAGTTATCTGAAAATATCAAATTCGTGATATCGATATCACCATGACCCCTACATCTCAGATCAAAAGTAACCAGTCCATTCGATTCCTACGGTATGAAAACCTAAGGGTAGAACTTATTTCCATTGCTATAGGTGTTGAAGGAGCCAAGTTATACCATCAAATATAGGTGTGACAGACAAAATATCAAGTCCGATATGTTGATTACATCATGATGGAGCCATCTGAGATTGAAAATTTTTGGCTCATTGGATTGCCCAGGTTGACAAACCTAGGGGTAGGACTTGTTTCCAAGACTGTAGCTGTTCCAGGAGATGACATATGAAGGTGTGACAGACCGGACACACAGAAACACACACACACACACACACCTACATACACACGCACACACACACACACACACACATGTTTACCTCTGGTGTAAAATTGGGACCCACACATTATAACACAAAAACCCTCCAAAACGAGGACTCGCCCTCTATATGGAAAATACAGCGTTCAGGCTTTCGAAACGTTGTGAAAACGCGAAGTCCTCAGTTAGAAAAAATAACTCGACCACCAATTCGAGGACCTGTCTGAAATTGAAAGCACGACCTCCAGGCAGCATTCTGAGGTCATTTCTGAATTGACATTTTTGGGACCCGTGTGTATGCAATTTCAAGGTCCTCATGTCCTCACTTTGTTGGTGAGAAATTCAGTGGAGGTCCCAACTTTACACCAGGGACAACCACACACACATACACACACAGACACCATGACCAAACACAATATGGTTCCCGATCTGATTGATCGGGAACCATAAAAATAGTCTCACAACAATCAAAACTTCATGGAAATAAACGGGTGACTTTGAGAGCAAAACTGCCCGATCAATAAAGCATATCCATATCACCATCCACAGCCTGATCTGACACACAACTTTTTTGGAAGGCTGCAAAAACAATGTTATCGTCATCAAATCGACTTGAAATTTCACACACTTACGTACAGACGTATACTTTAACATATAAAAATGGTCTCACAACAATCAAAACTTCATGGAAATAAACGGGTGACTTTGTGAGCAAAACTGCCCGATCAATAACCATATCCATATCACATCCACAGCCTGATCTGACACACAACTTTTTTGGGAGGCTGCAAAAACTATGTTATCGTCATCAAATCGACTTGAAATTTCACACACTTACGTACAGACGTATACTTTAACATATAAAAATGGTTTCACAACAATCAAACTTCTCTTCATGGAAATAAAACGGGTGACTTTGAGAGCAAAATTGCCCGATGAACAAAGCATTCCTATCCCATGCACAACCTGATCTGACACACAACTTTTTTGGGAGGCTGCAAAAACAATGTTATCGTCATCAAATCGACTTGATATTTCACACACATACGTACAGACATATACTTTACCACATAAAAATAGTCTCACAACAATCAAAACTTCTCTTCATGGAAATAAACGGGTGACTTTGAAAAGCATCCCTATCCCATGCACAACCTGATCTGACACACAACTTTTTTGGGAGGCTGCAAAAACAATGTTATCGTCATCAAATCGACTTGATATTTCACACACATACGTACAGACATATACTTTAACACATAAAAATAGTCTCACAACAATCAAAACTTCTCTTCATGGAAATAAACGGGTGACTTTGAAAGCAAAACTGCCCGGTCAACAAAGCATATTCATATCCCATCCACAACCTGATCTGACACAGAACCTTTTTGGGAGGCTGCAAAAACAATGTTATCGTCATCAAATCGACTTTATTTTTCACACACATACGTACAGACGTATACTTTAACATATAAAAATGGTCTCACAACAATCAAAACTTCTCTTCATGGAAATAAACGGGTGAATTTGAGAGCAAAACTGCCCGATCAACAAAGCATTCATACCATCCACAACCTGATCTGACACACAACTTTTTTGGGAGGCTGCAAAAACAATGTTATCGTCATCAAATCGACTTGATATTTCACACACATACGTACAGACGTATACTTTAACATATAAAAATGGTCTCACAACAATCAAAACTTCTCTTCATGGAAATAAACGGGTGACTTTGAGAGCAAAACTGCCCGATCAACAAAGCATATTCATATCCCATCCACAACCTGATCTGACACACAACTTTTTTGGGAGGCTGCAAAAACAATGTTATCGTCATCAAATCGACTTGATATTTCACACACATACGTACAGACGTATACTTTAACATATAAAAATGGTCTCACAACAATCAAAACTTCTCTTCATGGAAATAAACGGGTGACTTTGAGAGCAAAACTGCCCGATCAACAAAGCATATTCATATCCCATCCACAACCTGATCTGACACACAACTTTTTTGGGAGGCTGCAAAAACAATGTTATCGTCATCAAATCGACTTGATATTTCACACACATACGTACAGACGTATACTTTAACATATAAAAATGGTCTCACAACAATCAAAACTTCTCTTCATGGAAATAAACGGGTGACTTTGAGAGCAAAACTGCCCGATCAACAAAGCATATTCATATCCCATCCACAACCTGATCTGACACACAACTTTTTTGGGAGGCTGCAAAAACAATGTTATCGTCATCAAATCGACTTGATATTTCACACACATACGTACAGACGTATACTTTAACATATAAAAATGGTCTCACAACAATCAAAACTTCTCTTCATGGAAATAAACGGGTGACTTTGAGAGCAAAACTGCCCGATCAACAAAGCATATTCATATCCCATCCACAACCTGATCTGACACACAACTTTTTTGGGAGGCTGCAAAAACAATGTTATCGTCATCAAAACGACTTGATATTTCACACACATACGTACAGACGTATACTTTAACATATAAAAATGGTCTCACAACAATCAAAACTTCTCTTCATGGAAATAAACGGGTGACTTTGAGAGCAAAACTGCCCGATCAACAAAGCATATTCATATCCCATCCACAACCTGATCTGACACACAACTTTTTTGGGAGGCTGCAAAAACAATGTTATCGTCATCAAATCGACTTGATATTTCACACACATACGTACAGACGTATACTTTAACATATAAAAATGGTCTCACAACAATCAAAACTTCTCTTCATGGAAATAAACGGGTGACTTTGAGAGCAAAACTGCCCGATCAACAAAGCATATTCATATCCCATCCACAACCTGATCTGACACACAACTTTTTTGGGAGGCTGCAAAAACAATGTTATCGTCATCAAATCGACTTGATATTTCACACACATACGTACAGACGTATACTTTAACATATAAAAATGGTCTCACAACAATCAAAACTTCTCTTCATGGAAATAAACGGGTGACTTTGAGAGCAAAACTGCCCGATCAACAAAGCATATTCATATCCCATCCACAACCTGATCTGACACACAACTTTTTTGGGAGGCTGCAAAAACAATGTTATCGTCATCAAATCGACTTGATATTTCACACACATACGTACAGACGTATACTTTAACATATAAAAATGGTCTCACAACAATCAAAACTTCTCTTCATGGAAATAAACGGGTGACTTTGAGAGCAAAACTGCCCGATCAACAAAGCATATTCATATCCCATCCACAACCTGATCTGACACACAACTTTTTTGGGAGGCTGCAAAAACAATGTTATCGTCATCAAATCGACTTGATATTTCACACACATACGTACAGACGTATACTTTAACATATAAAAATGGTCTCACAACAATCAAAACTTCTCTTCATGGAAATAAACGGGTGACTTTGAGAGCAAAACTGCCCGATCAACAAAGCATATTCATATCCCATCCACAACCTGATCTGACACACAACTTTTTTGGGAGGCTGCAAAAACAATGTTATCGTCATCAAATCGACTTGATATTTCACACACATACGTACAGACGTATACTTTAACATATAAAAATGGTCTCACAACAATCAAAACTTCTCTTCATGGAAATAAACGGGTGACTTTGAGAGCAAAACTGCCCGATCAACAAAGCATATTCATATCCCATCCACAACCTGATCTGACACACAACTTTTTTGGGAGGCTGCAAAAACAATGTTATCGTCATCAAATCGACTTGATATTTCACACACATACGTACAGACGTATACTTTAACATATAAAAATGGTCTCACAACAATCAAAACTTCTCTTCATGGAAATAAACGGGTGACTTTGAGAGCAAAACTGCCCGATCAACAAAGCATATTCATATCCCATCCACAACCTGATCTGACACACAACTTTTTTGGGAGGCTGCAAAAACAATGTTATCGTCATCAAATCGACTTGATATTTCACACACATACGTACAGACGTATACTTTAACATATAAAAATGGTCTCACAACAATCAAAACTTCTCTTCATGGAAATAAACGGGTGACTTTGAGAGCAAAACTGCCCGATCAACAAAGCATATTCATATCCCATCCACAACCTGATCTGACACACAACTTTTTTGGGAGGCTGCAAAAACAATGTTATCGTCATCAAATCGACTTGATATTTCACACACATACGTACAGACGTATACTTTAACATATAAAAATGGTCTCACAACAATCAAAACTTCTCTTCATGGAAATAAACGGGTGACTTTGAGAGCAAAACTGCCCGATCAACAAAGCATATTCATATCCCATCCACAACCTGATCTGACACACAACTTTTTTGGGAGGCTGCAAAAACAATGTTATCGTCATCAAATCGACTTGATATTTCACACACATACGTACAGACGTATACTTTAACATATAAAAATGGTCTCACAACAATCAAAACTTCTCTTCATGGAAATAAACGGGTGACTTTGAGAGCAAAACTGCCCGATCAACAAAGCATATTCATATCCCATCCACAACCTGATCTGACACACAACTTTTTTGGGAGGCTGCAAAAACAATGTTATCGTCATCAAATCGACTTGATATTTCACACACATACGTACAGACGTATACTTTAACATATAAAAATGGTCTCACAACAATCAAAACTTCTCTTCATGGAAATAAACGGGTGACTTTGAGAGCAAAACTGCCCGATCAACAAAGCATATTCATATCCCATCCACAACCTGATCTGACACACAACTTTTTTGGGAGGCTGCAAAAACAATGTTATCGTCATCAAATCGACTTGATATTTCACACACATACGTACAGACGTATACTTTAACATATAAAAATGGTCTCACAACAATCAAAACTTCTCTTCATGGAAATAAACGGGTGACTTTGAGAGCAAAACTGCCCGATCAACAAAGCATATTCATATCCCATCCACAACCTGATCTGACACACAACTTTTTTGGGAGGCTGCAAAAACAATGTTATCGTCATCAAATCGACTTGATATTTCACACACATACGTACAGACGTATACTTTAACATATAAAAATGGTCTCACAACAATCAAAACTTCTCTTCATGGAAATAAACGGGTGACTTTGAGAGCAAAACTGCCCGATCAACAAAGCATATTCATATCCCATCCACAACCTGATCTGACACACAACTTTTTTGGGAGGCTGCAAAAACAATGTTATCGTCATCAAATCGACTTGATATTTCACACACATACGTACAGACGTATACTTTAACATATAAAAATGGTCTCACAACAATCAAAACTTCTCTTCATGGAAATAAACGGGTGACTTTGAGAGCAAAACTGCCCGATCAACAAAGCATATTCATATCCCATCCACAACCTGATCTGACACACAACTTTTTTGGGAGGCTGCAAAAACAATGTTATCGTCATCAAATCGACTTGATATTTCACACACATACGTACAGACGTATACTTTAACATATAAAAATGGTCTCACAACAATCAAAACTTCTCTTCATGGAAATAAACGGGTGACTTTGAGAGCAAAACTGCCCGATCAACAAAGCATATTCATATCCCATCCACAACCTGATCTGACACACAACTTTTTTGGGAGGCTGCAAAAACAATGTTATCGTCATCAAATCGACTTGATATTTCACACACATACGTACAGACGTATACTTTAACATATAAAAATGGTCTCACAACAATCAAAACTTCTCTTCATGGAAATAAACGGGTGACTTTGAGAGCAAAACTGCCCGATCAACAAAGCATATTCATATCCCATCCACAACCTGATCTGACACACAACTTTTTTGGGAGGCTGCAAAAACAATGTTATCGTCATCAAATCGACTTGATATTTCACACACATACGTACAGACGTATACTTTAACATATAAAAATGGTCTCACAACAATCAAAACTTCTCTTCATGGAAATAAACGGGTGACTTTGAGAGCAAAACTGCCCGATCAACAAAGCATATTCATATCCCATCCACAACCTGATCTGACACACAACTTTTTTGGGAGGCTGCAAAAACAATGTTATCGTCATCAAATCGACTTGATATTTCACACACATACGTACAGACGTATACTTTAACATATAAAAATGGTCTCACAACAATCAAAACTTCTCTTCATGGAAATAAACGGGTGACTTTGAGAGCAAAACTGCCCGATCAACAAAGCATATTCATATCCCATCCACAACCTGATCTGACACACAACTTTTTTGGGAGGCTGCAAAAACAATGTTATCGTCATCAAATCGACTTGATATTTCACACACATACGTACAGACGTATACTTTAACATATAAAAATGGTCTCACAACAATCAAAACTTCTCTTCATGGAAATAAACGGGTGACTTTGAGAGCAAAACTGCCCGATCAACAAAGCATATTCATATCCCATCCACAACCTGATCTGACACACAACTTTTTTGGGAGGCTGCAAAAACAATGTTATCGTCATCAAATCGACTTGATATTTCACACACATACGTACAGATGTATACTTTAACATATAAAAATGGTCTCACAACAATCAAAACTTCTCTTCATGGAAAAAAACGGGTGACTTTGAGAGCAAAGTTGCCCGATGAACAAAGCAGTCATATCCCATGCACAACCTGATCTGACACACAACTTTTTTGGGAGGCTGCAAAAACAATGTTATCGTCATCAAATCGACTTGATATTTCACACACATAATGTACGTACAGACGTATACTTTAACATATAAAAATGGTCTCACAACAATCAAAACTTCTCTTCCTGGAAATAAACGGGTGACTTTGAGAGCAAAACTGCCCGATCAACGTTGTCGTAAAATTACGTTTATCGTTTGATTTCGAAACCTCTCCATTACCACACTAACGAAACGTCAAGCAATTTCAGGGGATGGAAAACTAGTTGATATAATTCTACTATCTGCTGCAATTATGTACCAAACAGCTTTCGCAATAAAATATTACTTGCAGGTATTACTTCCTATTACTAGAGTGTCTTCATTCCATGTCGTTCAGAGTGCTTGTATTTGTATTAGATTTTTCGTCAGGGCCGAAGACATGGCATTATTTGGCCCAGGTACATGTAAGTACGGATAAGGCCATCTCAAGCTACTCGCTCAGAGTGTTCGATTCTTTTCCCATGAAGAGGTAGGCGACCATTTCTTCCAACTGAACTTGTGATAGGCGTTTCACAATTTAAATGGAAGAAAACGTCGCAGATCCGCACCCGTCGAAGCCTGTTTTTCATGAGAAATCTAAGGGCCAGTGACCTTATTCAAAGTCCCGCAATTTTAAGACTACGCAAATCCTTTGTCTGGCTGATAGTGAACAATAGGTTTCCCTTACGATGTGCGATATGCGATCTCTAATGGGAAATTTGACTGCCGACGTACGAGCCACCTAGCGGCAGCAAAACAAACTACAAAAATCCACTACAAAATGTACGTAGGCCTAGTGTATCGGGTCCATTCGCCAACACGTAGTTAGTCCCTTGGGTTGGAGAGTGGTGCAGTGGCGCCGGCTGTCGAGAAAAGGTGGAAATACCAGCTGAAGATGTTTATGCATACGGCCCTGGATGTGGAACGGAGGGCGCTTTGTTGGTAAAACTCTGAAAGGGGTGATATAACAAGGCATTATCCGTCCCGCATGCTGGTCAGCGAGCAAATGAATTGGGACGAGGGGCTGACTGGTTTGCCTCCATCCGCGAATTGACGCAACATGGTCACAGATCCTGCATAATCATTCAATGGTTATAGGCAAACGGGCGTGGCCAAGCTTGTGCAGCTTTACAAAAAGAGAACCTCGAACGTCCAGGTCGTCACGGACAGTTTGTGCCCAGTGCTGTCGAGAACACGAGCTTCAGCAGTAGGCTACAACATGTACAGGGCATTGCTGTCAAGGTCTTATGCATTGTTGCTGGACATTTCCTGTCGAGGACTTTGGAAGCAGCAACAGAGGACACGCAGACTACCAGCTGTCAATGTTTCTAGGAGTATTTCAAGGACGTGCTTCACCGGATGGACTCAGCCCGTGCAACTGGGGTAAGCTCTGAATCTCATTTAAGGAATTGCACAGCTTTTCTTTGCACCTTTGTAAGTTATTGAAGTGTATCATTGTGTCAAGGGTTCATGGTGTTGTGGCCGACAAGTAACTGTAATGGTTCTACGGAACCCATGTATTCACTTCGAAGACTTCAATTCCAAAATAATTATGAGCTACCCTCTGCCCTGTACCCGTTGTAGGGCGTGTCGTGGAAGGTTAGGATCCCACACGGAACTTTTCGATGGAGATGATTGGGCACTTTCTCAGACGTAACGTGGGTTATGACGAGTCTCCCTCAAACAGGAAATCAGGGGTTCTTAGCGCTGGCTCCCTTCGTCACCGCACACAAACCCCTTGACCAAGGGAGCCAGCGATAAGAACCCCTGATGTTCTCAGAATGACAGGAAATGAATTTGAGCAGAATGTTCATGATTTGAATCACAATGTTAACAACAATTTATTAGAATATAATGAATGACAAAATGTTTATTAGATTTGCATAAATAGTTGTGAACACAAGATATTGCTAGCCTTTCGAAAGTGAATACTATATGAATACTGTACACTATATACGAGAGATATCACCTCCATGCAACCTTGAATAAAACTAGATTTTTCATTTCAATCAAGAAATTTGTCGGAAGTCGAACTGTCAAATATCTTTATTTGCTTCGTGTCGGTCCATGCAAAGGTACCGGAATTCCGTATATTTAATCCTACTCTCTGATAAGGCCTCAAATGAGTCACATGAAAGTTCTTCTAAAGGGAGCAGTTTGACCACGTTGACAGCTACATGTATCATGTCGCTACCGTTGTGCTGGTTTGGGCGGTTATAACCGCAAATAAAGACGTTACAAAATAAAGACGTTGTTGCAGTCATATTCTCTAGTCATTGTGATGATATCTAGTCGTAGCTAAGAAAGACGTAAGGTGGCGCTGTATCATTCGTAACACTTCGGGTGTTTTCGACATTCTTCGTGTGGACGACTGCAGCGCCACCTCATGTCTTTCTTAGCTACGACTAGAGATCACCACAACGACTAGAGAATACGACTGCAACAAAGTCTTTATTTTGTAACGTCTTTATTTGCGATTAGAACCGCCCATACTGTTGCAGTGATGTGCATGGGTGTACTGGCCAAGCTTTTTGCACTGATGAAAACGTGACTGTATACAATGTCTTCTAGGCAACTACGCTTTATACTATTGGGCCTACGTTGTATTAAAGTTGGAACGAACCATTGTACAGACACATTCGCGACTCTGCCAAACACTTAAACTCCCTACGCAGTTGTGAGTCGCGCCCCCTTCGGTTTACTCGCTCTCCACAACTGCTTAACTTCGTAAAATTCGCCGCGTTCGGTCAACAGATGGCGCTGAGAGAGTCGACCAATGAGAGCACCGAGCAACCGGTAACCAAGCTGGCCTGAGACACTTTTTCATTGGCCGAGCGGTTCGTAGCCATGGTAGCACAAGAACATCCGTTGCCAACGGGCCAAACAGTTCTGAAAGCAGCGTGATGATAGGCTGTAAAACTCGCGCCAGGCCCTGACGCCATCTGTTGACCAAACGCGGCGACTTCCACGAAGTAAAGTAGTTGTGGAGAGCGAGTAAACCGAAGGGGGCGAGGTACACAACTGCGTAGGGAGTTTACCAAACACTATGCTTTTGAAGGTCGTATGTCAAATGGCTTGTATCTTCTCCACCACATGACAGTGTCATAAACCAATGGCCGCCCTCAGCACCTTTTTATATGTTTACTGCATATTAACATTTCTACATACAGATCTCTATAATATGTGACGTCATCAACTAATACACCAATCAACATCAATAGTCCCTAATTCTTGTTCCTACCTGAGTATAGTGATCATCTCACTGGTCAAACCAGCCACTGATGGCCTCAACCGCGTAATGTAGGCCTACTTCAAGACAATATGAATTGACCTACTGCGGAGCATCCCCGAAACACACATCTCATATCCTAAAGCCCCATGCAAACATCCATACCACGCAATCTGGCAATAGGAGCAGTCAGCTGCGCATATTGCCAACAGATGGCAGCAAAGTCTTAGCGGACCAATGTACAGGATAATCTACGTGATCGCTGCTCGATCGATAATGACTGGGTCCGCTAGATGCATTGAATTGGGCCGTAGTGACACCTAGTGGTCAACTCGCTGACAGCTCCTATTCCAGGCGTTGCAGTTCAGTGCATTAGTGACGTCACCAACGTCGCTCTCTATACACGGGGCACACTTTCGAATACCCCAACATATCACAGCGTAAGGAATGTCTGATAAATACTGTCCTCCAATCGTAATTCATTTTAGAATTTCGAAGAACTGAAACAGCCAATCAGGATCATCGTTTCTTCTCCTTTAACGTTATGGTTGGGAGATCATGGAGGCCTGAAAGGAAAGAGGAGAGGTACTGTTGAATTCTGATTCCTTCTGTTGGTTTGTCATCATCTGGAGCCTTACATCGTTCACAGTGCAATGGTAACATCTACTCTCCAGGCAGTGTATCTACTCTCCTGGCACTGCAGTGCAAGCAGTCCATGATGAGGATAGACTTCACCACCATGTAAATCCGTGCTCAGTAATGGGCAAAGTAAAGCCACTGTTTGAAGAGTTAAATAGAATCTCACTCTTAAGATGTGCAGTGTCACTTACCTTTATAGATGGCGTGTGCAACGTGTCTGTAGATGGACTTGTCGGTGATCAGCTGTTTGTAATTCGGTAACATAATCAAATAATGACCAATAGGATCGCTCGAGATTATTTCCAGGTGGCTGCAACGTGGTAGAAGATGTTAAGGTAGAGGAAAAGGTTTGCTCTGATATCTACTGTAATTACTGTGATCAGCCGACGCCCCAACCCCACCCCAACCCCCACCCCAGCCTCTCCAGAAACCTTTCTGAGGAACACAAGTCGCAGCTCACATACAGCGCTAACTTGCTCCTTGAGTCGAGCCGAGAGAACAAAATGGCGACTCCACCGGGAATCGAACCCGCAGCCTATCGGCAGCGAGTCCGACACCCTTGCACCGACAACCACGCTCCCCGTTTTGTATTGTTCGTTAAATGAGCCTACCTTCTCCGCACCATTTTACCGACGCCTATGACGTAGACGTGGGCATCTTGTAGCTTGATCCTCTGCGCCTCTTGTCGCACGGCAGCTATTTCCATCGCGGGTTCGTCTGTAATCACCACCACGATTCTTCTCGCTCTGCCCCTCGGCCGCGCGCCGTGGTCGGCTCGGAACGATCTGTCGGCAACCTGTGGATATTTGAGAGAAAACATTATCAACCGTCTAATGTCACAGTCCAATCTCTTGCCAACGAAAAGAGGTTGGACATTTTACCGAGCCTGTGAATGGACGTGAGCCAAACTACTCCGCGGCATTCACGTCTGCACTTGGCACTCACTCATGGAACAACGAAAAACCCCTGATTACTTCAGGATGGGTGCTAACATCCAGGACATTGTGCCCACACAAAGATTGAACAAGCTAAGGCCTTAACCTGACTGTACCTTTGATAATAATGTTTTGAGATCGTGATCCATGTTCATCTCAAGTGTGTTGATGACCTCTTCCCGTGTCCTGTAGGTGTTCAGGTTGAAACTCGGGATGGATGTCCAGCCACAGGGAAGGACAGATACCTACAACAAGAGAAATGATCAGTGAAGAAGGAGGTGAATAAAAGTAGTCGTCCTCCAGAAATTTCGCAAATTTTCGACCCCAACCAGGGTCTTCTTCAGGCTGGCACTTTCAAGTCGAGCTACCAGAAGTACAATGAACTCCTGATTACACTTCTGGTAGCTCGACTTGAAAGTGCCAGCCTGAAGAAGA
Organism: Notospermus geniculatus; assembly: GCA_002633025.1. NCBI lineage: Eukaryota > Metazoa > Nemertea > Pilidiophora > Heteronemertea > Lineidae > Notospermus > Notospermus geniculatus. Next base: position 143,247 of record NMRB01000455.1, read on the forward strand.
CCCCGGTTGGGGTCGAAAATTTGCGAAATTTCTGGTCAGGAGGACGACTCCTTTTATTATATCATTTTGTGAGTCGCCTTTTGTGCTCTATTTTTTGGATAGTGAAGAAGGGGGCAAAGAAGGTCTTACAGGACATGCCCATCAGCTTCTGGAGCGGCACTTCAGTGGACACGGTTTTTATTCCTTCCTAAAGGCAGCACAGGAACCAGCCTAACTTGCCTGTAGTCCATCTACACCGATATGGAACCGTTCCACGATCTTTTTGGCAAACTGGGCCACCTTGCCCGTGTCCATCTGTCCCGCATTCTTCGTGTCCATCACAAACACAACATCCACTCCCTTCTTGTAGGTTTCTTTCTTCAAGTCACCTGGGGCGACCGGAGGTGGCAGTTTGATTTGACGGTGACTGACTGTTAAAAGAAACACGAGTTCCGATTACAAAAAAAGTCACAACTTGAACATGATTGGGTGTTCCCCTCACCACCACTATTCTTACGCTGGAGTTTTCTGCTAGTCGAATATTGATAACCCATCTCCTTGCTTCCAGCAGCGATAACAAATCGGAACGTTACTTTATGCGAAAGGTCTATCGTAACACTCGGACAACTTCAGGAGTTGTTTCGTGCAGAGGCTACCCCCCGACTTGCAGTGTACTTTTCCATGATTGACTGATTCATTACCTTCTTGAGCGTTCCATTTGTCAAGTCTTTGTCGTGCTTTAAATGTTTTGCATTCTGGCTTACCATCGGTAGAGCCATCTACACTTGGCTCCCACCACTACAATAAGAGTCGATAAGATTTGTGTCTGACGTGCTCACCCAGACATGCCAGAAGTTTTGGCATAGTGTTTGGCGGAAAACCTACCTTTGCATAGCATGATACTGACGAGGTCGACGATATCTCTAAGATCGTGGAAATCGTCAACAGTCAGGACGAAATCATCTGAGGAAGCGATGCTGTGTAGCTCGTCGTAGCTGATGTTGTTGCCGATCCCGACTGCAAATAGGACAGTCCCCGTCTTCTGAACCCTCAGGGCCTCACTGGCCGTGTCCCAAGGTCGCTGGGACTTCCCGTCGGTGATGACAACACCAATGCGAGGCTTCTCGCCATGGCGACGCCTTCTCCGCCGGAATCTGCGTCTGTGGAGGAAAGACTTTGCATGAACGGAAGTTGAGAATAAGGGGAAAACAGGTACATTGATCCTGTTGTTGTTGAGATTGCTGTGGTCAGCCGAGTCGAAGCTGTGCGATCCGCCGATTCCGTCGACCGGATAACGTTACCATGCAATCTGAAACAGAAGCTACTGCCGCCGACGCCCCTCCCCTCTCCTCNCCCCCCCCCCTCCCGCTTTTAGTCCCCATCCCTCCTCCCAATCACCGATGGAATTGACTATCTCACCTGATTCCATCGCGGAAACCAAGAATCCGAAGCATCTTTAACGCCGCCCATGTGCTCGTATCCCCACCTCTCCTCCAGACCTCGTCCACTGCCTTCAGGATAGCTGCTTTGGTCCTGTGGGTATCGAGGTAGAACTGTACTGAGGAATTTGTGGAGTAGCTGATCATGCCAATTCTGGAACTCTTCGGGCCGACTTTAAACGTTCTCACGACATTCTTTATGAATTCCTTCTCCTCCATGAAGGATGTGTATGGAATGCTGGACGACTCGTCGAGGACGAAGACAAGGTCAACAGGGTTGGGCTTGTGGCAAGAGTCTGGAAATTGATTGGGAAAGGAGTCAGGGAAGGAGACTATGCGGACTTCTCACTAAAGCATGGCGCACACGAGCGATTTTTTGAGCGACTTTCTAGGAGACTAGCCTTGCGACTACAGGAGCGACTGAACATATTTTTAGTTTTTTTTTACTCGTTTGCGACAAATGCTTCACTGGGAGATCAGTGATGTCGCGGATGACATCACTGATCGACCTCAAAGGTAATTATCGCATGCGACCTAGTAGTCGCATCGGTCGTCGCCCCCATTTTAGTCGCTCGTGTGCGCCATGCTTAAGGTAACCGTCATATTTTGGACCGACTTGATTTCACAGAGCAGCAATGTTTGTCTTAGTTTAACTTCTGGCCCAACGCCAGTCGATTTCAGTTCAGATCACACACACACAACATACGTGGCAGCACTTTAGCATACCTATGACAATGGAATGCACATCATATCGTGGAATGAATA
>NMRB01000455.1:145554-168037 GCA_002633025.1 Notospermus geniculatus
GCTGGCGCATAGTCATGTGACAATCGAATGTGGCACCCAAGAGTTTGATAGTTTGGCTGAGTTCAATGATAGAGTCACCGATGGTGATCGTGGTGTTTTTCAACAAGTTCAGATGCTGTTTGGAACAAGCGAGGAAGAATTCAGTCTTATCCTCGTTAAGTTTGAGCTTGTTTATTGTCATCCAGTGCTTAATGTCATTCACGCATGCAGTGAGTCTCCTAATCACTTCTATCACCTGTGCTTGGCTGGTTGGATCAAAGACCACATATAGTTGACTATCATCTGCGTACAGTAAATATGGTAAGAGGTAGGATCTAATAATTCTTCCCAGGGGCGTTGTATAGGCACTGAAAAGTTGAGGCCCAAGTACGGACCCCTGCGGCACCCCACACAACAGGGGCTTCCTTCCTGACACAGAACCTTTAGCTGTAACCTCCTGAGAACGACCCTGCAGATAAGATGCAAACCACCTGAGAGCGCAGTCACGCACACCAAAAACCTGGTCCAAACGACGGAGAAGTATCTGATGGTATCTGATGATATCGTGCTCGAGGCTTCTTTCTCAAGAAGAGAGTATTTCCGAAAGCGTTTAACATTGCAAGACTTACCTCGGCAGGCACTTGGGCCAATTCTGCTCACCAGGGACGCTAATTCGTCATAGTCGTCCACGGCAAAGACGTAATCCCTCCGAGAAGCAACTGCTTCAAGTTCCTCAAACTTAATCTTATGGCCGACACCGATGGTTATAATGACGATGCCTTTGTTCTTTGTTTTCTGCGCCGCTGCGATGGTCTTCGTGGTGTCCAATGACAGACCGTCTGTGATGAGTAGCGCCACCTGTCGGACGTCATCTTCAGTCTTCGCTCTGCTGCCATGGTAATCGTCAAAACAATAATCACGGACCACTCGGAATGCCTCGGCAGTGTCCGTGTCACCACCATTCTGCCGGATGTAATCAATCGCTTGAAGGACGTGACTTTTCTTCCTGTATGTCCTGAGATTGAATCGAACTCTGGCGTCCCAGGCGAACGTCATGACACCGACTTGGGTGGAGTCTGGTCCGATGTCGAAACCATCGGCAATCTGTTTAATGAATGCTTTCTGTTTCTTGAACTGAGTCGGTGAGATGCTGGACGATTCGTCCATCATGAAGACGAGATCTAACTTCTGACGAACACATATTCCTAAAATTAGGAAAACTCCTTACTTTCATGTGGCTTAAAGTTTGCACGGTATACAGCACAATGCAAAAAATGAAGTCAAGGAATAACCAGCAGCAACTGACTTTATCTACGATTCTTCTGAAGGTGAGGAGATTACAAAGGTCTACTGAACACTGTTCTTATCAGACGTTTGCTATCGGGAGGTGAAAAAATAGTACATACCCTGAGCTGCAGCTTCCTGCAAAGAAGACAAAAATAGTGTGTAATCGAAAGTAAAAACAAAACATCACAGCAGTAACATGTCTGACTGTTTACAGGCTTCACCACGATTCAAAATCTGACAGATCAGACGTACATGCGTCTTCTGCAGAGTCAGTTAAGAGTGCACTCATGAGTATATGTGCACGGACGTTCTGAATGACTGATTTATTTATCAGCAGGAGTTCGCAAAATGTTAGACGTATACTCCCGAGAGGGTGCTCCAGTCAAGTGACCTTCTGTATCATATGTTTTCACAACGTCCCTTGGACCTCGGCACAGCCGAAGGCCCTGGGCCCTGATCCATGCGGCTCAACAACGTCCCTAGGGACTTGACGCTGCCGACAGCTCTGGCAAGCCCTGACCCATCAGGGGTTCTCAATGCTGGCTCCCTCCGTCACCCATACTAAGTTTGGGCTGACGAAGGGAGCGAGCGCTATTTAACCTCTGATACTCTTGGATGCCCTGACCGGAACTCTTAGCAACTGTGCCTCTGTAGGACCTTGACACCGCCAAAGGCCTTGACTAGGCCCGCAGACGATCAAGATTTATTCATTCCTCCCTTTGGGATCGGTTCGCTTTTCTAAGAACCGCAACCTTCAACAACAGACGAAGAGAAAGATACGTTCTCAGTGTTTCATTGCGTTTTATTCATCAAAAGTCATGAAAAATTGAGTACTAGTAACTCGACCTTTTGTTCATTTAGACAACTAATAGTGGTTACATCCCAAAGAAATTTATATTGGTTGTTTTAGGATGATGTGGGATGAACCACCTTTTGCTTTGCCTTCAGCCGTCAAAGCCGAGACTTAGAAAAAGCAGACTGTAAGTTTTTTATGAGACTATTTTTATATCAAAAGTAAGGAAAAACCACCGAGTAAGCATGATCCACCTTTCCTAACTTCAGCATTTTTCAACAACACCGCAGTGTAAAAAAATGGAAAAAATTTATCGCGCAATCTTTGGTTTTCGTATCATCCTTCCGAATCTAAATCTTCTGCTGGTAAACTCTATCGTCTGCCAGAGGTGAAAGAAACATGCCTGCTGTAGTTAAACAAACATTGAACACCAAAATGTTGTATAGAATTCCACTTTACACTAATTGAAATGATATTCACGGTGGCATTCGGATTTTCATATAACGCACGTCGTATTTTATCGATTACGACCTTAAAGTGTCTGAGGAAAGCGCCAATATTTGATATTAGTGGAAGGTTGCTTTTCTAGCTGCAATAAGTACGCCGCCGCCGTTAGTATCAAAACTTATTTATGATCAATCTGATTCGACGTTTATGTGGTTACCATAGATCGTATCTTTGCTTGCCAACAAAATGCCACATTAACGGCAGGTAACTACCTGTTGCTTGACAGATTCTTCTTGGCGGAGAAAATCCTGCATTCCATCTCTCAAACATGTGAAGGCGCTTATTCTCCGTATGTAAGTAACTTGGTTCTTGACGTACGTTTGACGTAAAAAGTCAGTATATGCATCAACTGTTAGTTATCGATGAGGTTGGTCATCGAACGTCATTAAAAATTAACCATTTAATCATTAAAAATCAGATATCAATGACTTGGAAAGAGCCGTGTTAACTGTTATTAACCAGAAAAAAAGAGGGTAGGCATCCGCTTCCTGTTTTCAAAATCGTACAACTGAGTCTGTTTTTGTGCACAGAGACTTCTTCTTTCTGGAGGATTTATGGGGGTTAGATGCAAAATCTCTTTTGGATTGGGTAAACTTACGAAAACAGCAACAGGATACCACACAAAAACCCATTTTCTGCAGTATTGCATGGTAGTCTTCCTGAATAAGAACCAAATCTTTCCCAGACACCTTCCTTCTTGGAAGCCAAGATCGCATGCTGGAACTCGGCCTCTTCCAAAAAACTAGCTAACTCTACTGAACCTAACCTCATGCTTGGCATACTATCAGATGCTATCAATCTAGGCGCTAACTACAACATCCGTGGTGCTTCGTTTTCAAAAAGAATTATAATAAGAATAGAAACTGGGTTCTGTCTAAAAAGTTAAAAGAGGTGCATGCACTAGTCTTGATGATTCCTATTGGTGGTTCAGAGTAAAAAGGAACGACAAAAAGTTGATTGAACATCAAACTATAAAAGATGCAGGTACACATTCCAATCTGTAACGAAACCCTTTGAGGACCATGATGGTGGTAAGAGGCTCTGCCGTTATGTGGTAGAAGGTCGTCTTGTGGTAAAAGGCAGAGGGTCGTATTCTAGAAGCACTTTGTAGGGTCGTACTCTAGAAACTTCCTTATTGCTAAGGTTTACCTTTAGCTTCTGTTTGCAGGCCAGAATACAAAAGGTTAAAGTGGACCTTAGAGTTAAGGAGGCTTCTAGAATGCGGACCATAGCCTCTGCTAACATTCAGTGGGAACTTGGCTAACTGACGTAACAGCTGTAATCTACACTACAGGTATTTGATAGTACATGATAGAGCCATGACTTCAGTCGACCATTTTCCTGTTAATCGCAAGTGCCTTTTACCACTGTGGGCAGTAGGGTAAAGTGGTACATACAACTCTAGCCCCTGAGTGTAAAACAGGCCAGCACTGCATGGAAATGTACACTCAGGGGCTAGAATTGTACCGCTTTAGCCTAAGTAACGTCCTTTTGTACTGCGGGCAGTACTAACGTTTAAAGAAGTTTTTTATTTGCCGACTCATCACAAAGTACGATGTACTGTGTCGACGTACACCACCATGTGTCCTCGGGGTGAACTAAAACACTAAAAAATCAAAACACGAGCTTGATGTATGTGACTTACAGGATCTAACTGGTTTAGTAACAAGACTACCTGTTGATGAATCAGGAACGTCAGTTCGGGATGCAGGAACATTATGTTGTTTACTATCTTCAGGGAATGATGGCAAACAAGAGACTAGACTGGTTCTGACTTTCTGTAAAGCCAAGCTAGTCAAACAAGAGACTGATTCTGACTTTCTGTAAAGCCAAGCTAGTCAAACAAGAGACTAGACTGATTCTGACTTTCTCTAAAGCCAAGCTAGTCAACGTCTCTATGCAGAGCAGTTGACAACTTGTAAAAATTTTACAGTGATGCACTTTTCCGCCTCTCAACATTCTGTTTAGTCTTGGCCTACAAAATCTTTTCGTTCCTCGTTTTCCCTGTTCAATGATTCTTTCTAAAAACTCTTTGAGTTCCGTTTGAAACGTCACAAGAAAACTACCAGTTTACCTAGTCAGGATCACGTGACAGGTATTCAACCAATCATCTCCGCTGTTATTCTAGTTATGATCACGTGACAGATTTTCAACCAATCATCTCCGCTGTTATTCTAGTTATGATCACGTGATAGATATTCAACCAATCATCTCTGCTGTTATTATCTGGTATCTACCAATATACGTTAACGATCTATAATTCAGATTCAAGTTCAAATAACGAGCAGTGTGCGAAAAATGTGCAACATCTGAAACCAAATCAAATTTATGAAGCAAAAAGGTAAAAATGTAGCAAAAAGGTAAAAATGTATGTTCCAAAATGGTAAAAAGAAGATGTTTGACGTGCTAAATATCAAAATGGACTAAACTACCAAATACAGTTTTCTTTTTGCATCGCAAGTGCAAAAAATGCTTCAAAATCGATCAAAAAATCTCAAAAATCGATGCAAATGGAAGCAGTAATTTGGCTTTTTGACAACAGCAAGAGGCTTAAGACTCGCAAACACTGGGAGTTCTGGAGAAATAAACAATCATGCCATGCTGGCACCTACCGGCGTACAACCCTTGACGACCAGATTGAGTTGGCTATCTGGTAAACAATGTGGCGGTATGCTCTAAAATAAAGTGCATGTGAAGAGTGATGGATATGCCTTGACGATAGTAAGGGAGATAAGTATAGACGTATGGTTATTCAACGTGATATAATAAACAATGTTATCATACATTCTAAGTAACTTCCAGGATGCTTTCACGAGTTTTGATTTGCGGCCTATCGCGGATAGGCCTGCGGTGGCCCGACCGCAATCTCGTGTCTCCGACCGCAATCCACCAAAGGGGAAGTATGTTGGTTCCATTTGATTCCATTTGATTAGAATCACTGAAGAGGTAGAACTACCTCTTCAGTGAACCAATATAAGAATATGTGAATGGTTTGGCGTGGTTATGCCTCTCTTATTCGGAGGCTAGACTACATTAAAGTACCAGCAAACAAAGAGTAAGTAACTTATCAGCATTAATTTATCTGATGCAAGTTGACAGACTCAATTTATTCAGCAAGTCAGTCGGTACAGCATGAAAAAGACCCCCTGTACTATATATGATGCGTACAGTATACAACCTGTTCTTGGTGCGAAAGCCTACACGCAACATTCTGATGGTGTTGGGTGCGAGGAAAAGACGATTGAAGAATGTAACGTGTTGTGGGTGGTGATAAAACACAGACAGACAGACAGATAGACAGACAGCAGGTTTCACATTCTTCTGTGTGTCTTTTTGTAAATATCAAAACGAGTCTCTCGTGTTGTATCAGCTACAGCCTTCTCAAACTCAGTTTCTGAGCGGTCTGGGTCTTACATGCAGCATGCCTGCCGTATTTTCACACTTTATGTGGTCACTCAGCAAGTTCCCAACTCTGCCCACTCACAACAACTATGCAAATGAGGATTGTGCTTGGTCAGCCAGGTATGCAACATGCGGCACGCCTTTCGTCAATTTCATTTATTGATGGATTCCAATTCATTGATTAGCCGACAGTTATTGATGTCATTCCATGAATCAATCAGTGGTGACAGGTAATTGGATGGCCTGTGTTTGAACGCACATATAGGTCTGTCCATTCCGACCGCACGTCTTTCAAATGAAACTTCGGTACAAAGACCCTCTCGCGGTCTTCAACTTGACATTTGTGACTTCATATGGGACCAATGACGGCCAGCGAACTCAATTGAACACAACGTAATCAGATATATCTATGCTTATGACCCCATGGGGTTGAAAAATATCGTGATATTGTCATACACATTCATAAAGTACTTGATGTATGGTAAAAATAGAACCCTGTACACGACTCAAAATGTACATTTTTGTCTATGAAAGCGTCTGGGTTGTGGAAATGTAGATGGGAGGTCCTGGGAATGACCAGACATATTGGGGATATGTATGAAATACACTTGTCAAATAGCAAGAACTTGATTGTTGTGTATTGAAAAGCAATGCTGTGTTATTTATCTTTTGAATGGCGACAAAATGTCGGTCATATGACGTTTTCATTTCCGTCTGATGAATGGCTATTGATAGAGGGTGCATGTCCTAGGTCTGTTTGTGAAAATGCTTCGATGAACAAAGAACTGTATTTGTGGCCAAATATCCTGGATTCGAACCAGCCACGACAGCATTAAATCTTGTGATATATTTCAACGACTCTAGGGTTGACTGGTGACGAAATCTTGTAACTATTTATTAGTTCCTGTTAAGGACACAACCTATCAGCCACCTGTCAGTTTCCCAATGGTAACTCAGATCTTGTAAAGCTTTCTGCAACAAGCCGACTCCTTGTATTACAATTGCGACATCAGGAATATCTCTGTTTATACATTCTATGATTTTTTGTTTGTGTTACCATTAAACGACTTGGTATGTTTAATGGAGGTTGAATCATAGCGGGTGGGTTGGCCATATTTTTTCTCAAAATAAGCACGTTATGAAACTGTCCTTAAAGCATTGATGATTGGTTCAGGTCAATGACCTGCAACCGGAAAGTTCCAAGTTCGAACTCCGTTACCAGAAGCTTCTTCGTTTGATTGCATTGCCACAACAGCTCCCCTTGCCTGTCGCGCTGGCTGGACCAGCAGGTCGACAGTATGATCCGCGGCGTTTTTGGATCGGACGACAGGCACGTGGCTGAAAGACGTGGCCCCTTCAGCCAGCTTATGACGGGAAAATGCACTCATTGCAAGTCCCACCCCCGGGGTCCCACCTCCTATTTTAGATGGTCGTCGGTTTCGTAGCTCTTCGGAAGGTTTTGTAACTCTTTCGGATCCCGAAGCTCTTGGTTTTTGGTGCACGTTGCAGTTTAATCTGATGGTGAATTCCATACAAGAAGATCAGCATCATTATCTCATGTTGCATTAAGCAAAGGTCAGTTCAATAATGCCGCTAATTAACCCTTTACCATCTTGTCAAAATCCCAGTGGGACTCCCTATGGAAAAAAACCTGCCTGAAGATTTTTGAGTCACTTTGGGCTAATCATGACATTCTTGCAATAACTTGGCAGTGGAATGCTGATATCGTTGTCAAACTATGCCAGCATCATAAACGCCTGCGCTTATCAATGACCTCCCACGTAAAAAGCTTCTGGAAGGATTCTTTAATGCCGTGTTTGTCCTCCATTTCGCAGCAGATAGTTTACTTTTCGAACTTTATACGAGCACTTTGTTCCTGGTGTTGAAATCGCTTATCGGAGCTTGAACAGATTACATTGTACCTTTGGGGAGTGTTGCTTTAAAAAAAATAGCACCAGAAACACCACCATGATTATAACGGACTATGTTTAGAAGGGTACGGTAAGCACTCTGCCGAACCAAAGGAACTTGGAATATTGCCCCGCGGAGAGACGGTTCAGCCGGAAGCTACGATTATTATCCACGACACCAACAACTAACGTAACTACTGCGATGACCCCCAAAACGAAGAAAATCTTATCGGAGTGCCAGTGGTTGCTCAGCGCACCTACCGGCAAGCGGCTGTACTAGTAACGTGCAGGTCTCATTGATGAACTGGCTGATAGTCCAGCAGATTTTGGCAGAAAAATCAGTGAATTGTGCACTTTTTGATAAAAGCAAGCCACTTTGCACACTTGTAGTATAGGCCAATACAAAAATTTTAAGCTATGGAGCCACCGAAAATTTGACCTATTTAAGCTTTGGCAGCCATTTTTTCAAAATGGCCGCCAGCCGCACAGGTTTCCTTCAATATCTCCAATTCTATGATAGATAGGCTCAAAATTCCAATGGCTACACCCAGGTTTCCAATGCCCAGGAATCAGATNAAATATGGTGAAAAATGTGCGAAACCTGGCGGCCATCTTGGAATTCAAGATGGCGGCACCCAAAAACATTCATCAATGATACCATCTGATTCCTGGGCATTGGAAACCTGGGTGTAGCCGTTGGAATTTTGACTCTATCTACCATAGTATTGGAGATACTGAAGGAAACCTGTGCGGCTGGCAGCCATTTTTAAAAATGGCTGCCAAAGCTTAAATAGGTCAAATTTTCGGTGGCTCCATAGCTTAAAATTTTTGTATTGGCCTATACTACAAGTGTGCAAAGTGGCTTGCTTTTATCAAAAAGTGCACAATTCATGTCAAAATCTGCTGGACTATGAGAACTCTGGCAAATTTGACGAGGGCGAAACGACCTCAAATCCTAACATACGTAAGTGCAAGACAAATGTCTATAGTTTGATTTCAAGGCTACATCAATTATGTCATTAGAAGGTTAAGACGGGTAAATAGCTTCGAATCAAGTGGCCGCTATCTACTCGAACCTGAAATGCCGTCGGGATGTTTTGCCTCGCACCTTGAAACAAGGAAGGCTTTCATAACCTGATCGCCGACAAGATTTCTGACAGGTGTGTTGATGTGCGCCGTCTGCTACCGGGTTGATAACCCAAGATTTGGGCCAAGGCATAAATAACTCCTATTTTTAACGAGGAAGATCTCTCGGATTAAATGAGGCTGTGTTTGCAACTGTGAGGAAACGAAAGTCGAAAACGATTTCTTTCCTTTCATTCTTGTCAATATTGAGTCAATAGCCGTGAGCTCTTACCTGGCTCATTATTTGGTAATTTATATGTAATGCAGGAGGTAACCGGGGCACCAGGGGAGATCTGTGCTGTGGAAGAGTGTCGCCCTCCATCACACGAGAGTACCGAATTTGAATTCGTGATCCTCTGTTTGATTGATTGGCAGAGCAGATGATGCATGCACCAATCACGGGAGCTCTCTCAGGAAGTAAATCCAAGCGGCAACATTGAGTATCGTGACGTTGTTCAGTTTTCATAAAAAAAATCCAGTGGATAATGACTCTGACCGCGAGAAAACCACAAAATCACCTTCCAAATGGCGGTATAACAATTATACTGTCACTGTTTATCACAATACCTCTTTGATCGTGAGTAACAATACCACTGTTGATTTTTATCATAAAAACAGCTTCAGCAAATGCCAAAATATCTAAACTATAGGCGCCAGTTTGGTGTAAAAAAGATATATAATGTTTGATGCGATGGGTGAGGAATTCTTAATTGTGATATTTTGACGGATACATTGTCGTCATGATTGCGCATACGAGTCATCCTTCTAATAAATCATGGTCGTATTGCGGAACTGTCGTCCCATCGATTTACAGGTAATTTGCAAGAGATTCTTTCCCGTCCAAAAAAGCCTTCAAACTGCTGCATGGACGTCATCTGTAATGGTTGGGGACTGATTATGACCTGAATAATTGTCGACGTCACGACTGGCGACATGGCCTTCGGTCACGTCACCCTTCGACGATATGCTCCCTTGGGCGAAGGTTGGAGTGTGATTGGAACCTTACGGTTATTACGGTAAAATGAGCTGACGATTTCGGCGAACATGACGTGAGACTGTCGAAACCAACCATCAGTGGCTGTGCTCACTCCGTCACCGCGTTTGCGTGCGGCGACGAAGGGGTGAGAACCAATTCACCCCGCAACTCACTGGCAAAACGACTGCGGGCGAAAGGCCTCGAAGACGAAACGACCGGGTATCCAGTCATGTCGTTCGACCACGCCATTGGCAGAGGACTTACTATGAGATGGTAATATCAAATATAGATAAAGTTTTTATCTATTTTTGGTAATATGAAATACCATCAGGTTGATCTGACGTACATGTAGTTCCTACAGTAAATTGTTTTCACAAACGCCCACAACATGACGTTTTTCCACGATATAGACTTATACGCAAGAGTTGCGTTTCATGTGCTGTGAACTTGAGAACAACGTAAACATTCTCGCAGCCTGTTGAGAGTGACATTTTTCAACACTGATACACGGCAGTAATTTGCTTTTGAGGAAAAATCTACTCGACTAACAAGAGTGTTCGGGTATGCAACGAAAATGTTCTGCGTAACTGTTTGACGAGAAAAACTGTTTCCTATTAATGTGAAATTAGTCTGACACTTTATCGGAGGTGGTAGTTACCAATCACAGAGTAATGCAAAGAGCAACGCCAGAGTAAAGGGATAGTGCCCCTAGATTACTCTTGTCTGTAAAATATGTGTTGCCAATTTCAGACAGTTTTTCTGATCAACCTTGCAGGCCCCAGTTCACTTTGAAAGAAGATACCACATCCCTAGTTCCTCTAGATCAAGGTGATGGTAGCTGACACGATCAGTATAATTAAGTTTGTTTATAAACCTATCATAAGATAACAATTCTCCATTTCAAGCATTGCAAAAGCCGATTTCAATACGTTTTGAAGGCTATAGGCCGAGCTGACGCTAAAGTGCAGCTTTGTCCTGACTAGCCATATTGAAATTAGGTCAAGTGGCTTACCCTAACGTCAGTAGTTAATAAAGTATAGGCCTACATTTGGCAAGAACGCGTTGGTAGTTCTCACCATATTTCCAAAGGTATCGTCATTTATCTAAAAACCAGTGAAACGCGAAAGGAGTACAACAACAAAATATGTAGGAAGATATCTAGGTCGCATTCTATACGCATTGTGCAATATTGTGAGAGGTGACAAGCGCAAATCGTTGCAAGAACATATATTCATATTTATTGCTAAAGTAATGCTGTTAAAGGAAGACTGCATTGAAGAAATATCGAGGTAACGTCGTTCAGTATTCACTAGAGACACAATCAGACGATATGGTGACCGACGAACCAGGACTGTGTTTGTCCTTACGGGGTAGCAGACGAGAGTCGTCGAGGTCAACGATGGGTAAACAGACCGGACGATATCAATCTTCAAAGCATTGCTCAGCAAGATGCCGTCATCATCTGCATCAGTTTTTAAACTTGTTTTCCTCCATTTCTCGAGAGCAACAAGCCGTTAGACAAAAGAATATTTAGCTCTTTAGATACTTCGTCAATTTCAACTTTTTCGTACTTAAGTACTTTCTAAGTATATAACATAGGGGCAAATTGAGAGAACGTTGCTGAAAGATCCTTTAAAATCTGACCTGGTGTATTCAGGAAGCGTTCATCGATCGTCTATAAATCTATTATCACTTGTGATCTTTTAACTTTTTGTGAATCAATCTTTCAAACGACTTGTCAAGGGTTAGCGACATCATGTCAAAGGTCTGAGCGCCATTGAAAGGGAAGCATTTCAAACTAGGACGTTGGAATAAAGATTGGCGAGGAAGAATATGATTTTATCTTTTGATCAACGCTTGATGGTCGAGGATAGGTCCTATGTTGGGACCGATGAACTCTGAATGCGAATCACAATCGGCCCTCGACAGATATATGGGCAATATAGTACAAACAGTAAAGAATTTGTGATACATAGCGAACCATGAACTTATTTACAAGGCTGAGATTGTCCGCCATGACTTGTGACGTCAGCTGTCACGTGATAGATCAACTGGGGACACGCTCGTCCTCGCGTCAACAGCCAAATATTTAAACAGAATGACATATCGTCTGAAACGACCTGACCACAGACAGTATCTCTGGTCTTGAATAGAATTCAAATCGAGACGCGAGGGAGCTAGTTAGTGGAAAATGCAGGTGTATGCTTTTGATTGAAGGTAGAAAAGTTTACCATGGTTTTTATAAATCTTACGAAAGCAAATCTACACTTTGCTTACTTTTATTTCACAGCTGAAAAGTAAAGTAAAATACACGTGCTTGTCTGCTCGGGTGATCGAATCGGGCGCCGGAGGCAGCGCGTAGCTCTGCTTAACCAGTCGATAATTGCCCCAACAACCTCCTAAGCGATTGCAGTTAGTTTTTTTGGCGATGTCCCAAACGCTTCCTTCTCATTGTTTCACCAGAATTAAGTTCGATATGTTTTCGAATCTGTTTTCTATCCTGGCAGGGATCCCATTATCTTATTTAAAGAAAACAGTTGAGTTTATTTCTGTATTCGTTTATTCCTGGTTCCTCTGCAGCAATCGAAGGGCTTGAGCTTTCTGATCGTTTTCATTGAGAATGGCGATATGGAACCATAGGTCATCCGTCAGGTGGCGCTTGACGTCACGCCGCTTTCGTCTGCACGAGAGAGGGACGTCAACGGATATTGTACATGAGAACAGAAGGAGGGAGCTTGGTCTTGGCCTACTTTTTAAGCCAGGGGTAGTTGCACCAAAGGCGAAGGTTGTAGCAGAGCGACAAATACTCCAGAGAATGTTGAGAAAGTTTGAAGTGTCAACTTGACAGGCCAACTGCGCACTTGCTTTTCGCACCGTGTGGTACTTCACCGTCTTGTATGTGTGGCAGTACTTGATGTGAACCACAGCTCGGCTTCTCTGAGTTCTCACGGCCGATGAGAAACATTTCGAAGTCAAGAATTTCTGTTTTGTTTCGATACGTGTCTCCGTCTAGAAGTTATGGATGGTTATGTCGTAAACGACGAATAAAGAAATAGGGAGCATTGTTTGTATTTTGCTAACTGTGAGAAGTGGCTGGTATGAGACTCAGCCATGAGAGTCTACTTCAAGTATGAAGTGATTAAGGAAAGAACGGCCATATCTAGGCCCTCTGACGTCAGCAGGTTACATTTTTGTCGACGATCACGATGCGACCTGAACCTCAAGGTTGTGATTAGGTCAAAGCGAACTGAATAACTTACGACAGGGGAACATTTTTCAGAAAAAAACAGTGTCACTGGAGTAGCTCTTGACATAGGGGAGACAATTTAGAAGTGGCCCTCTCGACTTGTGATGGGCTCTCTAGTTGCTATTTTTGGCAAAATATGTTCGAGTGTTCGAGGAATCGCGCTTCCGCAAACTCTGCGTGGTCGTGTTTGTGTTGGGGAACCAGTCGTATCATCCTCGATGACAAAGGGTTAAAGATCAGACCCCTCCCTTTGGCTACCCGGATGTATCATTAATTATGTAAATGATACGTGGGAGTCAAGTCGGTGACTGATATCAGCATACATGTCGTAACCAGATTGGTATGTTATTAAAATCATAATTGTATTTTCATTTCTCGTATGCGATGAAATGTACTGACGTCTTCGTGATCTATTTATAGATCACACGTCAGAGGTTTAATGCCTCCTCCCGTGTTTCTTGACGCCCTTGTACTTTCCACGGCGACCGCTAGGGGTCTCATATAACATATTTTACATAACTCATCATAAAAAGACTAGGTTGGAAGTCTTTTTTCGTTTATTTCCTTGATTTCCATTATCACTTCCTGAGCCATCAATATGTACTTTTGCTTTCGATGAGCGTGCTTTCTGGCGTCGGGTGATTGTCTTATGTTAATTGACCTCATTATAGTTCATTAGACCTATGACCAGTTAGACCCAGATTTATATGAATCTGAGTATGTTGCTAAATATCTTTCTCATGTATCACTTAATTCACTCCTAATAACAACTAACCTAATAATAAGGCCACCTTAATTTGACGTAACATATCCAATCTGTACAATTTACCTTTTTCGGTGCCGTGTCGTTCGGTACAAAAAAACGCATTCGTGCGCAGCCAATAGCTCAATTTTCAATTTTGTACTACTTTTTATTCCGCACCCTCTGCAACCTTTACGCAATTACGAAGTACATAGCGTGCACCGCTCCAAATCACTCTCCAGGTTGTCGAGGTTGAATGAGACACCCCGATTGGCGGTTTCCAGTTTAAAACATGATCAAAACGAGACTTGTTACTGCAAATGAACCAATCAGAGCGCTTGCATCCGTGAAGTAGCCAATAGGATCATTTGTTACTGGATGAGGAACCAATTAGAGCATTTATAAACGGATGAGTTGCTACTATGAATGAACCAATCACGGAATGCGTGCAACGATTGAGAAACCAATCAGAGCACTTGTGACTTGAGGTGACGGCCGATCAGAATGCAATGAGATACCCAATCAGAATGTTCGATAAGAGTTTCTAACATGACAGCTTATATGAGTTTTCAATATAGGCCTAGGTCCGACCTCGGCCTATTAATGGGAACTAATTCATCAACAGACTTGTTATCTGCCGGCTATATTTGACAGGTTTTTCTGTAACAAGAACATCGGGGTGAAAACACCTGTTGATATGATACAAGTATAGCTATAGGTAGCAAATACAAACAGACTTTGGCTAACGGCAAACGCTGAACTACAGCTTCTACAGAAAGTGAATGGTAATTTCACTGTCCAGTTAATTGTTGGTTTCAGTTGTCTCGTCGCTTGCCGTACAGCTGCGATGAAAACAACCGAATGGCCAGGCTATGAGTTATCAATAAAGCAAACAGTGTCATGAAATCCTCTCTGGGATTATGTCTTGAAGCCGCGTAGAGGGGTCGAACTGGTATCCATCTCTTTGACGCGAGGACCTACAGTATACTGCGCAAGCCAACATGTCGCAAGGCGATGACAGTGGCGTGGTTTATTTGTATCAACTTACCTGAATCTGGACGACTGTGCCAAGAAGAATGAAGGAGAGAGTAATTCCTAGTCGTGACATCTTGGCGAAGTCCAAGCCGCCGAGATCTTGGGACGCGGCCGATTATTTCTTGTATCCTACGGATTGATGCAACTCTTGCTTAGATAATCCTGTCTTCTACAAACTTTCACTGCTTAACTGCGACTTTTTAGGCAGGAGGCGCTCCGATATGTAAACTAATCCACTTGTATTGAGGCCTATTGACCGAGAAGGACGTTTTTATGAAATGAAACGCTTATTGAGATGTAAACAGGTCGTGCATTCATGTAAGTGTGCTCTTCTCAAGTGAGAAACACCAAAATTTATATATGCGCTACCGCCGCCAATTTGTCGGCCCAAACTCCACGCATCCGAATCGGGCGGAATATGATGAAAGATGTGAGACCGAGTTATCGCTGCGTGGATTGTGTTTTCAAACCGTCCGCAGTCTGACGTCAGAAGAGTAGATCTACGACATTCCCGGACGGACCACTTTTTCTTGATTTTCATCTTCCGGGGTGGGATGCCCTAAAATTCTTATGACACACTTGATATGATGCTGATAGTGCTAATTGATTGCGCTAATTGACTGTCATGACTTGGATAAACCATGAATCATTTTCATTCATCTTGAAATGTACAAGAATAACCCGATAGAATCATCCTGTTGCGCAGTTTTGACCAATCCGAATGCCGTTCTTATGGTTCTATGACGTCATGCTGCAGAAACCCGAACGTGGGAATTTGATGTTCTCTCTGAGGACAGCATGCGTGATGATATGAAAGTGAAGAACACTTTTCTCTCAAAGAACCACCGGGTCTTTCCCAGGGGTTCAGTTAACATTTTTGGACAGGAATTCATGATTCATGAAGTATTGTGGCTTTTCTTGGAAGTCTAAATTTACTTCATAAGCTTAAATACATTAGAAGTTTAAAATTGTTTGGAAATACTTTTTTGACTTCCCGGAACCTAAAATTCAGAGAAGTATTTTGACTTCCGTGACTTCCAAACTCCCTCTAACTAAACCCCTGCGGGTCTTTCCTTGTACTGCATAAACCTAGGACGGCTCTTGATCTGTCATTTAATAGGCCCTATACTGGATACCTACATTTATTTTCGTAGTTTGAAACATATCAATAAGAAAAAGAAATAGTCTGATGGCAAATTGATTAACACGTTCTCAATATACACGTGGCCCATTTATAATATTTTTGGAACGTGCCGTGATTACCTCTTCATCAACCTCAATAGAGTTTTAACAAGGAAAAAAGATCGTAGTCTATGATTCTGCAATTGGGAATTCTGTCCTTGTCGTCCTGTGAATTGGTCCTTATCACTAGCGGCGGTTTTTTGCAAGTCGTTTTGTCGAATTCTTGGTTCACCGAGTGAATCTTGGCCGGTACCGTTTCCACTCACGTTTCCCGCCGCGGTTTGCGGTGGAGTTGTGCGGTTTCCAAAGGAATGTGCTCTGCATGCGGCGGGTTTGAAATCGCCCCTCTTGCAGAAAAGACCAGTCAGTTTTCACTGCATGTTTCAGACAGTTGAAGCACCCAGTGCCCACGTTGTCTTCCATATGTTTTGACAGCACTTTTGTGTTTTGGGACAACCACCACCCTTCCGGGAGTTACGGCGACAGGAAGTGAATTATTTATTCCCTGGATCACGTGGAAGAGGAATTTGACCTCCATCATCTTGATCTATTTTGGACGAATTTCCAGAACGCAGTCAAGTAGTTTTGTTTCATTCTTGCGGGGGTGGATGGGAAGGTTCCTAAAACGACAACGCAGGAAAAGACAACTTCTCCTTTCCCAACACCTTGAAATAACCTCGGTGTATTAGGGTTTCACACTCTTTTCCAATATTTAAGCTCAAAGGGCCTAGAGGAGGTAGGACGAATATTCCGTTGGTTACAGTTTAAATGGGATGGAGATACTACTGCTGGCAAGAATCACTCAGGGAGTGGCATGACAGGTGCCACAGATTGAATAGGACGGCTGGTTCCGCAACATTACTGGTGTTGTCTTCCTCCCCATGGCTTCAGCACAGTGAAAAGGCATGTGTGAAGATTTTATTGTCAATAGGTGGCAGCACTGCACTGGCGCTCATTGTGGTAGTACTCTTTCATGTCTTTTGACACGTGGGAATGACAAGAGTACAACGAAAAGAAGAATGAACTACATGAAACAACACAATCATTAACTCTAATCATTTCTTATTGAAACAACAGCATGATACAAGTTCTCAATAACACACACATATCACATGATGTTTGTAGCTTTACAGAAGCTCCCCTTCTCATACTCATGGAGGAGGAATTATAAATTCCTCCAAGGTCATAGTCTCTCAGCAATCTTACTATCTCTTGAAAGTTCTACCTAATAATACCGGTGGTGGTGAGGAGAGATTAGAAATTACACATTCTGAACTCCTGAATTGGCTGCATTGTCTCTGAGAATGGTCCTAGAACATGTGGAAAAATGGGGCACAACTGGTCTTAACGAGATGTGGTTTGACAGGCAATACTTAGTGACTGCACAAGGTCAATCACGGTGTGAAATTGCCATCCCAGCATTAGAACAATTAAACCAAACCTAAACCCCAGTCTTATACTATCGAAACAAGTAATATCGTCCCTTCAACACCCTCCGCCACAGGATCTGTAGTTGAGAAACAGATGATGTTCGTTTTGTATGTCCATGCTTGCGTCTTCGTTTAATAGCACTTCCCTGAAAAGCACGCTTTTTGTTGGCGATGGTACGAACTTGCTGTCCATTTAAGAAAGACTGTCCCTGAGATCCAAGTAAACCTTTTTCAAAGCCAGGCCCAGGAGCAAGTGACAACGAAGTCCTTGGTAGTCTGGTGAATGAGCTGGCATATGAAACATGCATTCTGATCGGCGAAGTTGGTTGGAAAGACCTGAAACGATAAAATAGACAGCAAGAAGTTAACAGATTAATTGACTGAGGTAATTACCCCTTCAGGCCCTTGCACTGTACAATTGTTGCCACGTCTTTTGCCAGCCTGAGCCTGGGTAGTGAAGTTAGCAGCTGGTTAGCCGGTCAGGGCTATTGTTAGGGTTAGGAACAGTGTTGGTGGTGGGGGATAATGCAAAAATGCCGATTCCTTTTCGCTAGGCCCCTAGGCCTATACTATAGGCCTACCCTAGCCTACGGGGCATAGGCCTATGGGGGGGGCACNGGGGGGGGGGGGGGGCACGCCACATGACGCAGTCGCAGGGCCGGGTTATGGCCCAGCCCAGCAGGCCTACCGTACCCGGTAGCCTACCGATTACAATTCTTTGTCCGCAGAGTACGGAAAATCTTTTCGATCGGCCTAATTGAATTGCTTTTCTTATGTACCTTAACGTTTGAAAGTAAGACCTGCCCAAAGCTGGGAGGAATCTACCCAGTCGGGCGAGCAAATTCGTCATTTTTTCAAAGAACTCTGCGGCTCGGCTTGCAAAAGTTAATTTTGCACAGGGGAGGGATATATCCAGCTAGTGCTGCCCTCTATGTCTATATCATGTGTACAGAACGGCGACGTCGCACGTCGAGCTATGAAAAGTAGGCCTACATTTGATTGAATTTACTACCGCCAACGCCGTGACATTTATCAGAAATATCAATGACATGAATGAAGGCCTACTACAATAACACCTAAATGGCCTGACTGACCGCAGGGCTAAGTACAGTAATACACCGCCTGTACATTTCGTGTACATTTGAGGCCGAACCGCCACGCAATATCTACCCGAAGGAAATAATCAATTTTAATGAAATTGCACACAGCTCAAGGGAGGACACTAAACTTTTGTTAGAGAGGTTTAAAAAAAATTCCAATGTTTGTGTCTCGAGAAATCTCGCGAGACGTGAAAGACGCGAAATTTGCCTCTGCCGTCACTTGAAGTCGCACGAAAAATAGGCCTCTGTATCAATGCGCCCAGAATAGCCAGATTCGTGCAAATCGATGAAATGACATATACATCCTAATATCTGCCCCTAATACACTTGCAAATGANTTCAAAGTTGACAAGCTGATTCTGATGGGCTTTGCACAGCACTGAAGTTGTATAATGATTGCAGGTCCGACACTTTTGTTTCAACGATACCTAAAGCATACAGCAGGAGAAGATGCCGTCATACAGAAGTTCTATGCCTGTTCTGCCTGTCGTGATCGAAAAGATTGTAACTTCTTTCAACTTGAGGGAGAGACTGTGTCAGAAGCAAAGATGAAAGCTAGGGATGACATGAACAGGCAGGCACAGCCACCTCATTCTCATGAAGAATATTATGGAAGGTAATATTTATATATTTGTTGGGGTGAGAATACAAGTGAGGAATGAATTCAGAGGACATAGCATTTGCCCACTTTCATATTTATCTGCCTGGGTACAGCAATGGTTTTCATTGTTTGCTGAAGTTTATTATGTTTCTTTTCAGAATAAAGGTTGCAGATGCAGTGCCAGCCTCATCCAGAACATTTTGTCACACTTGCAGTCTCCTACTTTTGCCTGGAGAAAGAGACTCACATAAAAAACACAGTCTTCTTTCTCCTGTCACTGATGAAATGCTCAAGAAACCCAGCCTTCTCTTAAAACCACTTGATAACAAGAAAACTAATGCAGTAAGTTTACAAAGTTTTGTGTTCCTGTCATAAACTAGGCAGCAGTTTGTCTTGGTTCAGTATAAAGAGTAATGTAGTTGATGGGAAAGACAGGATGCAGCAAAAGATTCAGATGCTGCCCTCCCTGAGATCTAATAGTATTCTTTTCCAGCAATATCTTTTCTCTGATGAGACCGTGTCGTTCATGTTGTCAACGTTTGAGAGACTAGGCTTCACCAATGTGCTATGTGTTGGATCACCAAGGTAAGACCTGGTCAGATGGGCGAGTATGCCTAAGCAGTCATGTCTCATCAGTTCAAAGTATTATTCCAGTCTTATACAATCACATCGAGTTAGTGATAGTCATCATCACAGGGTATGGTTCGCTGGATTCTGTTTACAGCTCAGTCTTCTGAGCCATGTTTTGAACTGGGTTTTTCAAAGCTTCAGATGCAGAAATTTATACAGCACTCTCTTTGACTTTTTAGACTCTTTGAAGCCATCATGGCCTGTCAATCCAGTAATGGTATGCAGACACTTCTGTTGGACATCGACCACCGATACGTAAGTTGATAGGCCTTGACCAAAATGATGGTGGAACACGTTGATGAAGAATGACCATAAACCCTTTTCACTTTCTTGTCACTGTTATCAGCTTGTACAGCAGCAATGGCAAGGCGGCAATGAAATTGGAACAGTCAATGAGTTCTGTGCGTCTTTTTCATGAAATTACATTGATTGTTTTTCAGCAACAGTTCTACAGCCCTGATCACTTCTGCAGATACAACATGTTCAACCATCACTTCTTCGATGGCATTCAGAGCAATAATGTGTATGAGAAATTTCTGGAGAATGACGATATGGTCATTGTGACTGACCCACCATTTGGTGGTCTGGTGGAGGTGATCGCCTTCACAGTCAAGAAGATAACAGAAGAATGGAAGCAAAGAGGTAAGGAAATGAGAGAAAGAGGAAGGATTGTTTGAGCACTGAAGCTGATAGGATAGATCTCTTTGCCACAAATTGTTCTTTTTTGCTTCTTTTTATCTGTCCCTTTTCAATTTCAGGCCAAGGAGATCGCACAGCGGAAGATCAGATTGTTCTTTTTTGCTTCTTTTTATCTGTCCCTTTTCAATTTCAGGCCAAGGAGATCGCACAGCGAAATATCTTCCAATCATGTGGTTTTTCCCGTACTTCATGGAGAAGAAGATTCTAGAATGTCTGCCTTCACTTACCATGTTGGATTACAGGGTGCGTACACCTGAAACCTTTTAGCAAGCTAATGAAGCATCATGCCAAGTTATTCCATCTTACATGTTTCTCTCATGCCATGTAACGTAACTTCCCCTGATCTTACATTGTAGGTTGACTATTCAAATCATGATGTTTTCCATGGTGGTCCAAAAGGGAGAAAACATGGCTCACCAGTAAGAATCTTTACAAACATTCCTGCAGTTGACGTCATTCTTCCTCCAGAGACCTACAGGTAAGCATTTGTTGTACATATATAATTCATCTGTCTTATCGAGCCCTGGCCTATATCTGTCATCCTCCCACAGCAGGGCTTTGGTCTCGTTCCTCTTCATACACTCCACACGGATGAAGAGGAGCGAGGTAAAAACCCCTGCTGTGGGAGGATGATATCTGTTGTTATGTAAAGGATGGCCATTTCTTGCTGTTGACAGATATCTATAATCGTTGCAGATTCTGCCCATTGTGCCGAAGATATGTCTCAAAAACCAATGTTCACTGTGATGTATGCGATGCTTGTACATCCAAGGTGAGTCTTTTATCAGTAAAACACGCCTTTCGTCTCGCACAAACCTGATGCCAGGGTACATGAATGTAGTACCAGTATATCTACAGTTTCTTTCCTTTCACCTGACAGGATGGTCGTCCATATGTTCATTGCTTCAAGTGTGAGACGTGCGTGAAGTCTTCACGAATACACTGTGATAAATGCAACCACTGTGAGCTACCAGACCATTCGTGTGGAAGAGTCTTAGAAGGTATGTCCATCTTCAACAGTTGGTCTTCAGATCTAAACTTTTCTAGAGTTTCAGATTGTAAAGTTCCACTTGAAAAAGACCCCGGTTGGGGTCGAATATTTGTGAATTCTGGAGATTGACCTCTTGCTTATTATCATTTTGTGTGTCAATTTTGTGCTATTCTGTATCTTGGAGCCACCACATTTACATACAAAGAACAGATATAAAGAGTACCATCTTGGCTGATGTGTGTTCAGGCACAAATTCTTAGAGCAGTTACTTTGAGTTAAATTCAGTATGTTTCTGTCCTGGTTCTCTTCAGGCTGCCATATTTGTGGGGAAATGGACCACAAAAGGAGAGACTGTCCAAACAAATCTAGGCCTAGTGTCAAACTTAGAAAAAGGTGAGTTGTGCTGATGTGCCTAAATGCCCTTTTGGCATGAGTCGGAATCACAAATGTTTGCATTTTACAGTGTCTCCTATAAACAATCCTTCACTGAAAACCCAACTGCTCTCTTGGTGAACATGTCATTAGCCTTCTGTATATACCCTCATGATGGCACCACCAGTGGAGCTTCTTGTATGAATAACTGTTGGAGAATTCGGATTCATCTTTCAGAAATGACGACACAGAAGTTGATCATGACAGACCTCACAAACGAAGAAGAGCCGAAAAACAGTCTTGTCATAAAACTGGGAAGGGAAAATCCAAAAAGCATTGGAAGGAAAAACAGAAATTTAGGAAATGAATTCATGTAAATAGGCCTACATGTATGGTTTTAAACTGTGAATTTCAAGCAATAAGTGGTTCAGTCTCATCTGAAATAACTCTTCCTTTTATTTTCTAAAACATGCCC
>NMRB01000455.1:170702-186880 GCA_002633025.1 Notospermus geniculatus
CCCCCCCCCCCCCAGGAACAATTGCTCTGACTAGAGTCAGTCACAATCTTCAGTTTGTCTTCGTTTTTTAGACTCATTTACACACCAGAGGCCATGATCTGACTTACAACATGCATCTTTTTTCCAGGTATTTGCTGCAAGTTTTCACGAAGCCACTCTTCGAGCAGGATACCTTCTTCCTTGAAATCATCCAGCGGTGTGGCGCCACGGGATTTGGTGCAGGAAACATCTCAGCGTTATGGCGATCAGTGGAGGCTTACTTTCAAGCAAAGAAGAAAGCTAAGATCCAAATGGAGAGCAACTGTTCATGAATACTCTCCTCTAATGTACTGAGGGGCTTTTTGTTTTTCTTGGTGCTGAACTATTCTTACTTTAGTGACAATCTCATCAATGTTTGTGTGCTTGCTTCTGACCTTTGTTGATGGTCACTCATTGCTGATACAGCTGTACAACAATCACAATGGCAGCAACAGCTTAAGATTCTGAAAGGAGGTGAGGGAAAAAAAATTGTTTACAATACCGGTAGTTTGTGTTCAGCACTTAGAGCACATTGATTTCATTCATGCCGAGTTATGTTTGATTGGTAGTTAAGTCTTCTAATTTATGCAAGTGAGTGATACGGTTCACATTGATTGAAGGGTTGCAACACTTGCCCTGTTTTTCTATGTAATGATTAACTAACTATTGTTTGTTTATAATAAAAGCATTGGATAATCATGATTACTGAATATTGAGCAGTCGCTTATCTTCTTTTTCCCAATGTAAAATAGGATCACCATCAAGGACTGTTCTTTTCTTCATGACTTGGTGATGTAAGTAAGACCATGGTTCGTGTTCGGCTCAGCGTGATGGTGTCCAAGAATATTTGAATGGAAGTTGCCCACAACAACAGTTGGTGTGAGTTACGTAATCCTGTTAGTCACTTTTGACATCCGATTTCCCAATTTTGATGAGGTTTTTTCCTTGTTTCATTGATAATGCTCGTATTATTGACATCCGATTTCCCGTATATTAATTGCACCTTCCACGTCTACTTCGCTCCTACAAACTAAATGAAACAAAATTCAGTTTCCATTCTGACTGTGCATTTATTCCTGTACAAGACATCATTTGTACCAGTTGGGTATATACAAGTAGATAACAACATTAAGCTAGTTACAGTCAGGCATCACAGATGCTGGTCCCTCTTTGCTGCTACACACCTGCAGTGCTCGCTCAACCGCAGGAGTGCAGTGGAGTGGCAACGACGGGAACCAGTCTACACATTACTGCTACTTCAAAGAAGACAGCTCGTTTTAGTCGTTCTCAGCTGCTCGTGCATTGGCTAAGGACAACCCAATGCCACACATCTAAAATGGCGTTCTGTGTAATTTCAAACAGAAGCCGGCACATTGTAACTGAATGAAAGGCCTAGTGAAAGTGATAGCAAGAATTACTTAATTTATGTCAACTTCAAACAGCATTTTTACGACAGGCATATTTCTAAGGGAGACTCCTCTTCTTGTACATGTAAGCTACATAGACATACTTGAAATAACTTGATATAATTCTATCAATCCTGGCAAGTAGTTGCCATACAATCTAAGATCCGACATAGGTTCTGACATCAGTCTACCAGATTCAGTACAGTAATACTTAGTTACAGTAAGACAGAAGACCATGTCAATCATTCAGCGAGCCAGGAAAATGCACAGTAACACCTAATACTACGTTCAGCTTACACAGATACATGTACACACATAATAATAACTGTAATCTTTACACAATATTGAACCGCCTCACTCCACAAGAAACTTTGTTCTGTATTCCAAAGCTTATTCCAATTTCAGTTTGAAAAATAATGATAAATGTTGGTAAGATATAATAGCAATATTTTCCTTAAACTTGGAATAAACCCTGGTTTGGAATGTTCTTAACATTACTAATACCTGGCGGTGGTTACTGCTAGCACAATTTGAACATTGCTAATTAGCTAATTTCTCTTCAACAATTATTCAGTTATTTTATCACATTTCCTAAGAAGAAAAGAAGATACATACAAAATGACATGAGGTACACAACTNCCAATGCTTACCAACTGATTGGATACATCTGAATGATCCTCGCGAGTCATTCCTTCACCAATGGCTGATTTCATCAATCGAGACAAGGAAGGTAGCACATTGATTGGTGGGTAGATCTGAAGTAGAAACAACACCATCAGGGAAGGGAAGGGAAGTCGACAATTTTCGAAATGAGAGGTAGTTCTCTCAGACAATCAGATCATGAAGTACCATGAAGTGATCACGAGTACCTACCTGTCGGTTGTGAAGCTGTCTGTCTACATAAATCTGCCCCTCTGTGATGTAACCCGTTAAATCAGGAATGGGATGAGTGATATCTAAAAAGAGACGAATAGTTGGAAGGAATTAATCGGTGTCAACTTTGTAAAGCCTCTTCGAACACAGAGGATGAAATCTCAAGTAACTTCTGAAGACAAAGAAACTGAGGTATAACCTACCGTCATTAGGCATAGTCAGGATTGGAATTTGTGTGATGGAGCCATTACGCCCCTGGACTCGTCCAGCACGTTCATAGATTGTCGCCAGATCGGTGTACATGTAACCTGGGAAACCCCGTCGACCAGGTACTTCCTCTCTGGCAGCTGATACCTGTAGGAATATTATTATGTCATCTTTTAAATGATTCAAGGGGTGGTCAACTGCCCAATTGGTATCCTGCTTACTGTTTTAGATAAGAAGTGTTAAGATACATGATGAAAAACTAATACAAACCTCTCGCAAAGCCTCAGCATATGAACTCATATCCGTCAAGATGACCAAGACATGTTTCTCACACTGATAGGCTAAGAATTCCGCTGTTGTCAGGGCAATTCGGGGAGTGATAATACGTTCAATTCTGGAAGGGAAAGGGAGGGATTCTTAGTACACAGCTGACATGTCGAGGTGTATGACTACATCAAGGCTCAAAATAAGCGGTATCGCATCGCAATTTGCGACAGAGTGAGAAAAATCAGAAAGTGCGATATGGCCGAGGAGGTACATTTGCAAAATTGCTACACATCGTTTTCAAGTAGAGACAGCCGTGGCTGGCCAGCAGCGGCCGTCGAGGAGTCAGTCAGTACATAGTACATCGGCAACTCATGAACTAACAACACCAACCAAACCTTGCTTTCATGATTGTTACTCATGAGTCACAATATGTTCGCCATGCATGCGTAAGTGTTGTTGTGTGCGAGGTTGACATCAACAGCCATACAAGATGGCTTCCACTGTTCAACATGTTGAATGGACAAAAAAGTTGCTACACAAAGTACCAAAATTGCGAATCAAGTGGAACCCTTGATTGGCAATTTTGCTACACAAGTAAAAAAAGTTATTTTGAGCCTTGTACATCTATGCCCTTCAGCACTTTATAGTTCATAAATATACCACAGGTAGAGCGTGCTCACTGATACTTACGTAGGATCATTAGCGAGATTTAAAAACAAGCTGACATTTTCCATTGAGCCATTCTCCTCGAAATCTAAATCCACCCCAAACCATAGACACGGCGATTTTATTAAGAACTCCTTTACAGTGCATGGTGACCTTGGCGCATGATTACATGACCTAGCCCCGCACTCCCGGGCCGCACTCTCCCCACCCGGACAAAAACACAGAGGGCAGCACTAGCGGGAGATATCGCTCCCCTGTGCAAAATTTCAGCTGGAACTGGTATTGCCTCCCAGTAAAACTAAATGCACTGTAGTTCTGTACATGATTTTTATGGTTGGTATCAGTCTGCCAGCCAGCCTCGTTTTGAATCCAACATGTCAGCCCCCATGAACCTCTGATTTTCTGCTGCTGTTTTCACCTCTCTCCTCCAAGTTATTTATTCAAGTAAACTTTAACGTAGGTCCTAGGCCTACTTAGGTGGTAGGCTATTCGTGTCTTACATTTAGACGAACGAGCTGGCGTACATCCTGATGGATATAGGCCCTAGTATAGACTGTTCATGTGTACTGCACTGCATGCACTGTTGTGTTAGCACACGTACCACCTAAACTGCTAAAAACATCATGGCAACATAGTAGGGGTGGCAGTGGGTTGAAATCATTGTCATTGATTAGTCTAGTTTAAAGGAGTTAGACGCCGAAGTTGTAAACAAGCTGGTTTGTTATAGTTTTATTCCTTCGTGCAGGTGGCAGCACCCGTGATCGTTAGACTGGTTCCCGGTCCGATGCAACTCACTCACGATATTCACGTCAGTACTTATCACCGACAATAGGTGGCAGCACCGCAGGCATCCGTGGATAGAGAACCAGTGAGTGAGTGTTTACAACTTCGGCGTCTAACTCCTTTAAGATACTGTATTTCGACTTTTCGTTTTCTAGACTAGATCTGAAATACTAGATTATTCGGAGCGTGCCCAATATGCCGAAGGAAAACAGCTGTGGTGTGGATGTCTGTTTGGACAGCACTTTGAAGAATGCACCACACTGTCCTCATGGTAAGGTTTCATGCTGCTGTAAGTAAGACCCAAGCTTCCCTTGAATGTGATTACTGCGCTGAGTCTTGATTGCTGAAGCACTTTATGAAAGAGGAGCCAATTTATTGCGATGTTCAAAGTTGACAAGCTGATTCTGATGGGCTTTGCACAGCACTGAAGTTGTATAATGATTGCAGGTCCGACACTTTTGTTTCAACGATACCTAAAGCATACAGCAGGAGAAGATGCCGTCATACAGAAGTTCTATGCCTGTTCTGCCTGTCGTGATCGAAAAGATTGTAACTTCTTTCAACTGGAGGGAGAGACTGTGTCAGAAGCAAAAATGAAAGCTAGGGATGACATGAACAGGCAGGCACAGCCACCTCATTCTCATGAAGAATATTATGGAAGGTAATATTTATATATTTGTTGGGGTCAGTCAGAATACAATTTACAAGTGGGGAATGAATTCAGAGGACATAGCATTTGCCCACTTTCATATTTATCTGCCTGGGTACAGCAATGGTTTTCATTGTTTGCTGAAGTTTATGATGTTTCTTTTCAGAATAAAGGTTGCAGATGCAGTGCCAGCCTCATCCAGAACATTTTGTCACACTTGCAGTCTCCTACTTTTGCCTGGAGAAAGAGACTCCCATAAAAAACACAGTCTTCTTTCTCCTGTTACTGATGAAATGCTCAAGAAACCCAGCCTTCTCTTAAAACCACTGGATAACAAGAAAACTAATGCAGTAAGTTTACAAAGTTTTGTGTTCCTGTCATAAACTAGACAGCAGTTTGTCTTGGTTCAGTATAAAGAGTAATGTAGTTGATGGGAAAGATTCAAAACAGGATGCAGCAGAAGAATCAGGCGCCGCCCTCCCTGAGATCTGATAGTATTCTTTTCCAGCAATATCTTTTCTCTGATGAGACCGTGTCGTTCATGTTGTCGACGTTTAAGAGACTAGGCTTCACCAGTGTGCTATGTGTTGGATCACCAAGGTAAGACCTGGTGAGGTCAGATGGGGGAGTATGCCAAAGCAGTTCATGTCTCATCAGGTCAAAGTACATGTATTATTGCAGTGTTCATCAGATCAAGTTAGTGATATAGTCATGATCACATGGCGTTCATAGTTCTATCATCATTGAATTGTGTTTACAGCTCAGTCAACTAAGACATGTTTTGAGCTGGGTCTTTCAAAGCTTCAGATGTAGAAATTTATACAGCACTCTGTTTGACTTTTCAGAATCTTTGAAGCAATCATGGCCCGGCAATCCAGTAATGGTATGCAGACACTTCTGTTGGACATCGACCAACGATATGTAAGTTGATAGGCCTGGACCAAAATGATGGTGGAACACATTGATGTAGAATGACCATAAACCCTTTTCACTTTCTTGTCACTGTTATCAGCTTGTACAGCAGCAATGGCAAGGCGGCAATGAAATTGGAACTGTCAATGAGTTCTGTGCAACTTTTACATGAAATTACATTGATTGTTTTTCAGCAACAGTTCTACAGCCCTGATCACTTCTGCAGGTACAATATGTTCAACCATCACTTCTTCGATGGCATTCAGAGCAAGAATGTGTATGAGAAATTTCTGGAGAATGACAATGTGGTCATTGTGACTGACCCACCGTTCGGAGGTCTGGTGGAGGTGATCGCCTTCACAGTCAAGAAGATCACGGAAGAATGGAAGCAAAGAGGTAAGGAAATGAAAGAAATAGGAAGGATTCTTTGAGCACTGAAGCTGATAGGATAGATCTCTTTGCCACAAATTGTTCTTTTTTGCTTCTTTTTATCTGTCCCTTTTCAGTTTCAGGCCAAGGAGATCGCACAGCAAAATATCTTCCAATCATGTGGTTTTTCCCCTACTTCATGGAAAAGAAGATTCTAGAATGTCTACCTTCACTTACCATGTTGGATTACAGGGTGCGTACACCTGAAACCTTTAGCAAGCTAATGAAGCATCATGCCAAGTTATTCCATCTTACATGTTTCGCTCATGCCATGTAACGTAACTTCCCCTGATCTTACATTGTAGGTTGACTATTCAAATCATGATGTTTTCCATGGTGGTCCAAAAGGGAGAAAACATGGCTCACCAGTAAGAATCTTTACAAACATTTCTGCAGTTGACGTCATTCTTCCTCCAGAAACCTACAGGTAAGCATTTGTTGTACCAGGTATGTAATTCATCTGTCTTATTGGGCCCCAGCCTATACATATATTTGCTTTTCATGTAAAGGGTGGCGATTTCTTGCTGTTGACAGATATCTATAATCGTTGCAGATTCTGCCCATTGTGCCGAAGATATGTCTCAAAAACTAATGTTCACTGTGATGTATGCAATGCTTGTACATCCAAGGTGAGTCTTTTATGTTTGTATCAGTAAAACACGCCTTTAGTCTCGCACCAACCAGATGCCAGGACACATGAATGTAGTACCAGTATATCTACAGTTTCTTTCCTTCCACCTGACAGGATGGTCGTCCATATGTTCATTGTTTCAAATGTGAGACGTGTGTGAAGTCTTCACGAATACACTGTGATAAATGCAACCACTGTGAGCTACCAGACCATTCGTGTGGCAGAGTCTTAGAAGGTATGTCCATCTTCAGCAGGTGGTCGTCTTCAGACCTAAACTAGCCACTGCATTTACATACAAAGAACAGATGTAAAGATAAGCATCTTGGCTGATGTGTGTTCCGTCCGTTTACAACTGTTTGAGGCGCAAATTCTTAGAGCAGTTACTATGAGTTATTAAATTCAGTATGTTTCTGTCCTGGTTCTCTTCAGGCTGCCATATTTGTGGGGAAATGGACCACAAAAGGAGAGATTGTCCAAACAAGTCTAGGCCTAGTGTCAAACTTCGAAAAAGGTGAGTTGTGCTGATGTGCCTAAATGCCCTTTTGGCATGAGTCGGAATCACAAACGTTTGCATTTTACAGCGTCTCCTATAAACAATCCTTCACTGAAAACCCAATATAACTGCCCTCTTGGTGAACTTGTGTCATTAGCCTTCTGAATACCCTTATGATGGCACCACCAGTGGAGCTTCTTGTATGAATAACTATTGGAGAATTTGGATTCATCTTTCAGAAATGACGACACAGAAGTTGATCATGACAGACCTCACAAAAGAAGAAGAGCCGAAAAACAGTCTTGTCATAAAACTGGGAAGGGAAAATCCAAAAAGCATTGGAAGGAAAAACAGAAATTTAGGAAATGAATTCATGTAAATAGGCCTACATGTATGATTTTAAACTGTGAATTTCAAGCAACAAGTGGTTCATTCTCATCTGAAATAACTCTTCCTTTTATTTTCTAAAACATGCCCCTCCAGCNGCCGGTTCTTATCACAGTGCACGTGCATCCACATGTACATCGCCCTGTACATCATCCCTGCCCTTCATAAACCAAAGTCACTGTGATGTTACATCAGAATCCATGCATGAACTTCCTGTGACAACAAAGAACAACGAAAATGAACATGATTACATTACCCCCTGGCACTTAACAACATGCCATCCTTTTTACAATCGTAGTCAAAATGTTGGTTTTGAATTTCATGACGGCGACAAAGTGGACATGTTCAAAAGTGCCGATACAGTTTTCAATGTGGCCTTAGAAGTTGACAGCATAGGAAGTTGTGTTAATAGAGTGGCAAAAAATGGTGGTGAAATTATCCGAGGGCCAAGAACAGTGCATGACGACAACGGCCATGTGACGTATGCTACAATAAAATCATGTGTGGGCAACGTAGTTCACACTCTAATCGACTCTTCCAATTATCGCGGTATTTTCTTGCCTGGATTTGTACCCGTGAACGAACGTCGCGACATGCTCCCAGTCTTAGATCAAGTGGAGAACTGTAAGAGTAAAGTGTCGAGTCCCTTCCAAGGCATTGATCATGTGGCGTTTGCACTGAATAGAGGAAAATCAAAGGATGTCATGACGTGGTACAATAAAATGTTCGGGATGGAAAAGTTCAAAATTAATAGGTTAGTACATGTATCTGGTATCAGATGCTGGTCACGTGGGTAATAATGACTGAACTGGATAACAGTGTTGTTGGTTACCAATTGTTGTGGTATCAACACCGACAGCTGCAGCTACAGAGTCTTGACATTTCTTGCAAGTGTTGGAACAGGGCTCTCACTGGAGTTTTCAGTAGAAGGGTCGGTGACTTCTGTGTATTCTTTTTCTGGGGTCAGCCCTCAGAAGTCAGGGGTCAGCCATGGTCATTTCACAACATTGGGTGAATCTTCGTGCATCGCACTGACTCCTGCTGGTTTTTACAGTACTGTGCTTCAGACTACGCACAAAGTGCGTATTTGACCCGAGACCTCGGGTCATTGAGAGCCCTGTGTTGAATACCTTGGATCTTATACTAATAGAATCTGAACTAGCTCTTTACAGTTCTGTTTCTTCTTTCCAGGAATGAAGATGATGAAGAGGGGTTCATTTTACAAGGTGACAATATCGGACTCCGACTTCGAGCAATGAACTACAACAAATGTCCCCAAGGCGAGCGAGGGGATCAGAATTCTGGCCTCAAATTTGTGTTAGCAGAGTCTTTACCTCACCAGGGTATGTTGTATTAGTCAGCCTGGAGCTGTCATCAGCATTAAAGTAATCCTGAATTGTTTTATATCACGTGCAACACAAACATATCGAGTTTTCAGTAATTGTTCAATTTCAGGACCAAACCAGATCGACACGTTTCTTAGAGAACATGGCGGTCCTGGTGTGCAACATATCGGTCTTTACTCTAATAATATCATTGATGCTGTTGAGGATATGTCTGCCCATGGTGCAGCTTTCATGGACACGCCGCCTACTTATTACACAAAGGTAAAGTTGAGGACTTAACTGGGGATATCATGTGACATGTTTCCCCTTGATGTGTTTGCGAGACATACATGTAATGCAGTGCTTCACGTTTGAAATCTGCAGGGGCTCAATCAGTTGAGCTCCTCAAAGGCTCGAGGAGAGCTGTTCATACTCGTGAA
This sequence comes from Notospermus geniculatus, assembly GCA_002633025.1. Taxonomy (NCBI): domain Eukaryota; kingdom Metazoa; phylum Nemertea; class Pilidiophora; order Heteronemertea; family Lineidae; genus Notospermus; species Notospermus geniculatus. The sequence goes on from NMRB01000455.1 coordinate 180,189, forward strand.
GGAGAGCTGTTCACACTCGCGCCTGAACGTTAAGGATGCCGAGGAGCTCGGTCAGTCAAGCTCCTCGGCGACTGCGCTCTTCTTACGTGAAGCACTGGTAATGTCAATGATGAAGTCATGCCTCATTACCGGTATGTGGTACAGGTCCAGTGTTCCAGCAGCACCATAAAGATGATGAAGAACTTCTCTCTAATCCTGCTGTAAGAAAGCTTACATATGACTCTTTCCATCTTAGATGATAATCCTTTAATACGAGAACATTTTTCAACAGATTGGAAAACTAGAGGAAATTGAGGCATCAGGGGAAAGGCTCGACCTGCTACAGAAATATGGCATCCTTCTTGATTCAGAAGCAGACGGGAGTCTTCAGGACACTAAAGATGAGAAGTAAGTTTACTGGCTATCAGGGTGATCCCCTGCCCCCCCCCCCCAGAACAATTGCTCCACAGTGAGTTACATGTACAATCTTCAGTTTGTCGTCATATTTTTAGAACACCAGAGACCATGATCTGACTTACCGCATCTTTTTTCCAGGTATTTACTGCAAGTTTTCACGAAGCCACTCTTCGAGCAGGATACCTTCTTCCTTGAAATCATCCAGCGGTGTGGAGCCACGGGATTTGGTGCAGGAAACATCTCAGCGTTATGGCGATCAGTGGAGGCTTACTTTCAAGCAAAGAAGAAAGCTAAGATCCAAGTGGACAGCNTTTGCGCCCCTCCCATTCCGAAACGGATCCGAGTACACAATCGAACGACCCCAAGAAGCTGTAGAAGTGTTAGACTTTAGTTCACAGAAAATCCGTCAGATGGCAGCACCAGTACAGACGTGGTTTTGCCTTGAAAAATTCTGTTCCCGGTACCACCGGGTACAGGCGTGGAAAAGGTTAAGATTCTGAAAGGAGTAAGAGAAGAAAATTGTGTTCAGCACTTAGAGCACAGTGATTTCATTCATGCTCAGTTATGTTTGATTGGTAGTTAAGTCTTCTAATTTATGCAAGTGAGTGATACGGTTCACATTGATTGAAGGGTTGCAACACTTGCCCTGTTTTTCTATGTAATGATTAACTAAACTATTGTTTGTTTATAATAAAAGCGTTGAATAATCATGATTACTGAATATTGAGCAGTTGCTTTTTTTTTCTCAACTAAACATAGGATCACCATTATGAAGAACTTTTCTTCTCGACTTGGTGATGTAAGTAAGACCATGGTTCGGCTCAGCATGACGGTGGCGGGTGTCCAAGGATATTCGAATGGAAGTTACCCACAACAGTTGGGGTGAGTGAAGTAATCCTGTTAGTCAGTTTTGACATCCGATTTCCCAATTTTGATGAGGTTTTTTGCATTTCTTTCGTTGATAATGCTTGTCATCATTGACGTCCAATTTCCCGTATTTTTTTTATTTCTTAAATGTCTGATTTCCCTTATATCTGATGAACAGTAGGCCTGAAAGTCTTTGAGTTCTTGATGTCTGTTTAGAGGCAGATGATCAAGTCTAATTGGACAGGAAACTTTTTCACTTACTGCAATCTCTGCAACTGATGGTACCAAATAGCGCTTAAGCTTCGTGCATCATGTCATGCTCTCGCTTGCCCTTCTGTGTCCCTGGTATGAATTACCCTTAAGCTCATTTTGTGATTCATGATTTACAGCACTGTTTGCTAATTAGCGCATTAATTGCACCTTCCACGTCTACTTTGCTCCTACAAGTTAAATGAAACAAAATTAAATTTCCATTCTGACTGTGCATTTATTCCTGTACAAGACATCATTTGTACCAGTTAGGTATATACAAGTAGATAACAACATTAAGCTAGTTACAGTCAGGCATCACAGATGCTGGTCCTTCTTTGCTGCTACACACCTGCAGTGCTCGCTCAACCGCAGGAGTGCAGTGGAGTGGCAACGACGGGAACCAGTCTACACATTATTAGTACTTCAAAGAAGACAGCTCGTTTTAGTCGTTTTCAGCTGCTGGTGCATCGGCTGAGGACAACCCAATGCCACACATCTAAAATGGTCTTCTGTGTAATTTCAAACAGAAGCCGGCACATTGTAACTGAATGAAAGGCCTAGTGAAAGTGATAGCAAGAATTACTTAATTTATGTCAACTTCAAACAGCATTTTTACGACAGGCATATTTCTAAGGGAGACTCCTCTTCTTGTACATGTAAGCTACATAGACATACTTGAAATAACTTGATATAATTCTATAAATCCTGGCAAGTAGTTGCCATACAATCTAAGATCCGACATAGGTTCTGACATAAGTCTACCAGATTCAGTACAGTAATACTTAGTTACAGTAAGACAGAAGACCATGTCAATCATTCAGCGAGCCAGGAAAATGCACAGTAACACCTAATACTACGTTCAGCTTACACAGATACATGTACACACATAATAATAACTCTTAATCTTTACACAATATTGAACCGCCTCACTCCATAAGAAACTTTGTTCTGTATTCCAAAGCTTATTCCAACTTCAGTTTGGAAAATAATGATAAATATTGGTAAGATATAATAGCAATATTTTCCTTAAACTTGGATTGGAATAAACCCTGGTTTGGAATGTTCTTAACATTACTAATACCTGGCGGTGGTTACTGCTAGCACAATTTGAACATTGCTAATTAGCTAATTTCTCTTCAACAATTATTCAGTTATTTTATCACATTTCCTAAGAAGAAAAGAAGATACATACAAAATGACATGAGGTACACAACTTTTGGGATAGGGTTTAACTCAAAAATGATAGTTCAGAATCTGAACTGCAAACCAGTGTTTGAAGTCCACTTGCCTCTCACGTTAAGCCCTACACGTAGGGCCTTATGCACCAACAAAGGTTATCTTGAATTCAGGTTGAGCCGCAACTTTCCATTGTCACATCATGCCCTGGCAAACCTGAACATTTGAAAAGCTCTGGCTCAAGATAATCTTCGTTGGTGCATACGGCCCGTACAGTTTATCATTAGATAAAAAGTTGTAATGATATGGTTCTGAACATACAGGAGACCTTAGAGGTTAAAGTCAATACCTTACCGGTACCATCACTAATACGACAATAGAAGTTACGAGTCACCACCTAACCAATATCATCACTATAATAGGGCTACAGCTGTCTAGGTAGGCTGAACATCTGAATCTGAAGGACAGAGTAAAGAAACTTATTTTGACTAGATAACCAAGGATTACTCAATGTTCACCACATCAATAACTATTGATACAACAAATTAATTGCATAATTGTCTGTATACAGAATAGGAATGGTTTATTAGCACTAACATGACTAAGAACATAGGATATGCCAGTAGGCAAACAGTCTAGTATTTAAAGGTTGGGAGGGCGATGCAATGGCATACGTACGACGCCAAAGTCAAAGTGCTTGACTATCCATCCGTCAGAAATGTAAGGAATTGGTAACTGGTTCACCAACTGAACCATACCGATACAATCCCTTTGTGATTACCCGGTAATTCCTCAGATCATTTCAATCTACCGGTAGTTAACACTTGGGGAACTGTCAGATTTAGCACAAAGTTACCAAACTCAAGTGACATACATTAGTCTAATACGATAAAATTATGCTGCTTTTGGAATGAATACAAGCAAAATGGACAACATCAACTTGTCCACTTCTGACAAGAGGGGAACAGAGAGTGCGGACTTGGATAGAAATATGGTGGTGGGTAGTGCAAACTTGGGGTAAGCTTTACAATGGTGTATGAGCAAAAATAGGAATCAGTCTCAATGAGAAATGACTTATAATTGTCTCAGAGATATGAATTAAGAATGGACACCTGAATGTAATGTTTGAGAGGAATACCACCCAACAATCAGTCAGCTGAGGGGGAAAAATCTGACGTTGTTCGTTTCAGCCCTCTGAATGGTGTAACCTTAAATTTTGTAACCTTTCTTCCCATTCACGCTAAATTAATTTTGGTAACAACTTTCATTCAAATGAGCAGAATTTAAATAAATAGAATCGTGAAGAAATTAGACGACTTGTAGCTCCCTCTAATGTTCCCGTTGGGCGTCCCTAGGATAGTATTTCTTTAGTGTTTTCTCTGGTATACGTTTCAACATCTCCTTCGGGAAGATTCGTAACAACTGCCAACCAATGTCGAGTGATTCAAAGATTGTACGGTTTTCATAGTGACCTGAAATGGAAATTGTACAAAAGTAAATGAAAATCCTGGTTTTCCTTGATATGAAAGTCCAAAACTTTAAAACTGCATTAAATACAATCTACTAATGTGTGTACTTGTTGGCCAGGCTCTGAGACCCCATGTACTCACCCTGCGAGATGAAATTCTTCTCAAATTTGGTCAAAAATTCTAAATAGAGCAAGTCCTCTGATGTTAAAGCTTCCTCTCCAACAACAGCCTTCATGGCCTGAACATCTTTACCGATGGCATAGCATGCATACTGAAAAAGTTTAGACAATTTAATGATTGAAAGAAGAAAAAACACGAAACAATGAAACAAAGCTATTTTGCGAGATTTTAAGACATGGTAGGTGGGTCAAAGAGGAAAAACTGAATCTGCATTACCAGTTTGTGTTTACTTCGAAACCAATGCTTACCAACTGATTGGATACATCTGAATGATCCTCGCGAGTCATTCCTTCACCAATGGCTGATTTCATCAATCGAGACAAGGAAGGTAGCACATTGATTGGTGGGTAGATCTGTAAAGTAGAAACAACACCATCAGGAAAGGGAAGTCAACGATTTTCGAAATGAGAGGTAGTTCACTCAGACAACCAGATCGCAATAGTCACGAGTACCTACCTGTCGGTTGTGAAGCTGTCTGTCTACATAAATCTGCCCCTCTGTGATGTAACCCGTTAAATCAGGAATGGGATGAGTGATATCTAAAAAGAGACAAATAGTTGGAAGGAATTAATCGGTGTCAACTTTGTAAAGCCTCTTCGAACACAGAGGATGAAATCTGAAGTAACTTCTGAAGACAAGGAAACTGAGGGGTAACCTACCGTCATTAGGCATAGTCAGGATTGGAATTTGTGTGATGGAGCCATTACGCCCCTGGACTCGTCCGGCACGTTCATAGATTGTCGCCAGATCGGTGTACATGTAACCTGGGAAACCCCGTCGACCAGGTACTTCCTCTCTGGCAGCTGATACCTGTAAGAATATTATTATGTCATCTTTTAAATGATTCAAGGGGCGGTCTACTGTCCAATTGGTATCCCGCTTACTGTTTTAGATAAGAAGTGTTGAGATAGATGATGAAAAACTAATACAAACCTCTCGCAAAGCCTCGGCATATGAACTCATATCCGTCAAGATGACCAAGACATGTTTCTCACACTGATAGGCTAAGAATTCCGCTGTTGTCAGGGCAATTCGGGGAGTGATAATACGTTCAATTCTGGAAGGGAAAGGGAGGGATTCTTAGTACACAGCTGACATGTCGAGGTGTATGACTACATCTATGCCCTTCAGCACTTTATAGTTCATAAATATACCACGGGTAGAGCGTGCTCACTGATACGTACGTAGGATCATTAGCGAGATTTAAAAACAAGCTGACATTTTCCATTGAGCCATTCTCCTCGAAATCTTGTTTGAAGAATCTGGCAGTCTCCATGTTGACACCCATAGCAGCGAACACAATAGCAAAGTTATCATCATGGTCATCCATGACACCTTTACTGGGCAGCTTGACCAAACCACCCTGTCGACAGATCTGCGCTGCAATCTAAGATATGAATCATAAGCACATGTGCAGTAAGGGAGGAACATGGCTCTGCAACAAATGATTGAGTGTTTGGAGACAGAGGTAGTTAGGCAGAGACAGCTCTCATAGAAAAGAACACTGAACAACAGTGATTTTCCTTGTTTATGTACAAAAGCAGACCCATGACATCATGACACGGCCTTTGCAGCCTAAGACTTACTTCATTATGAGGTAAACCAGCAGCAGAGAAAATGGGAATCTTCTGTCCTCTAGCAATGCTGTTCATGGTGTCGATGGCCGAGATACCAGTCTGAATCATCTCCTCGGGGTAGATACGGGACCACGGGTTGATAGGCTGGCCTTGGATGTCAAGGAAATCCTCAGCCAAGACAGGTGGTCCCTTGTCAATGGCTTTACCAGAACCATTAAAGACACGGCCTAACATGTCCTCCGAGACTGGCATCCGTAAGATGTCACCAGTGAATTCACATGTAGTATATTTTGCATCGATTCCAGAGGTGCCTTCAAATACCTAATTTGGGGAGAACAGAATATGTGTTAGACTGTGGTCAACTGAAATAAGAGGAACAACTTAAGTAGGCCGTATATTCTTAAAATGTACTTAACTTGATTGATAGCGAGATACCATCTCGTCAATGCCAAAACAGACGTTTTGACAATTCTGTACCTTCTAACTATGAGCCTCAAATTACAAGTTGCCTGTGATAATCTGGGCATTGAATCCTGACTCTACTAGGCCTATGATATTCACCTGTACCACAGCTTTTGATCCACTGACTTCTAGCACCTGACCACTTCTTTGCGTCCCATCAGCAAGATTAAGATTGACAATTTCTGCAAACTTCGGGAACTTTACATCATCCAAAATAACTAAGGGGCCATTTACACCAGACACAGTCCTGTAGGCTGAAAATCAAATAAAAATAATGAGGTTAGGTATCTCTCTTCAGCCTTCAGTGCATGAA
>NMRB01000455.1:198916-227434 GCA_002633025.1 Notospermus geniculatus
GAGCCCCCAGACACCCCCCCCCCCGCCGCAATGGCTTCGCAACTTCAACGCTTGCCTTCATCGGTCCGCTGGTGGCCTTCTGTGCCCCCCTTACCAGAATCCTAGATCCGCCCCTGATTATTCATATCTACCTAATATTATCCACATTCAGTTGGTCTCCCTCTCTAGAAACTCCTGTTGCTTGTGAAGAACATGATACCGGTGGAATGATCACACCAATAGCCTAAAACTAACCAAAGCAGACCTCCCAACTGATATGATACTAGTATTTGCAATGCAAACATGAATGTGACCATTCATGAAGAAAACTCTTGTCCAACTTTCTCAAATTTCCCAATAATTTCACAAGTTGTTGCCAAGGATCACTTGACCCAGCCCGAGGCAAGGTTCTTTCACTCTGACCCTTGTTCTTACAACTTTGTATTGTTATTCATTCATTGTCACACTGTTGTTATCGAGGGAACAGTTTAAACATGAGATGGCAAGTGAAGACAGGTTGTTCTGGACCTTTTTGACCCCTTTGTGTACTTCATTTGAGGACATCTTGTCTCAGCATGACAGCGTGGTTCCTTGGATCCAGAAGACCCTGCCCAGACCTCTCAGTGGCCAGAGGGGTCTAAGCATGACGTGAGTGGGACACCTTGCATTAGTCACACAGTATATGACAGGTAAAGTTAAGTGTGTGAGTAGCATCCTTTCTTTGGCCTTGAAGAAATGATGACTCAATAGCGTCTTTTTCCACCCGAGCTGCATCCCAGTATTTCATCCTCCACCCCATCTTTGCATCAAGGGTCTTCAAAACCGCACCCTCCCCGCACGAGGGGTGCGACCGTAAATGACCTAGATTCTCAGGATGCCTCACTCCACCCTTGGAGGAATTATACTGACAGTCAGTATAATTCATCCTGAGAATATCAGGCGTTCTTACTGCTCGCTCCCTTCGTCACCGCAGATGCGGCGACGAAGGTAGCGAGCACTAAGAACGCCTGATGTTCTCAGGATGGTATAATTCCTCTAAGCTCCACCCTTATACAGACTCGTGTCACGTCAGCACTGATTGTGACACAACAGCTGTGACATCAGGCGGTTTAGGAAGTGAAACGTCAGTATCTACTTTCACAGATAAAGTGCCCAGAGATTATCTTCGTCATCTGTCAATCACCCTCCATGCTGGTCAGTTCAAACATCCTCCCCATGTTTACTCCTGCTTCTATTTTCAATACGTTTTCATAAAAAAAGCAGTTAGATTAATAACCTTCAGCATACAGTCTGTTCCATCCGATAACAACAACTGAAGTATTTAGGTCGTTCCAGGGGCCTAGGCCTAGATGTATTTTAAATTCTATTTTACATATTCGCTTTATATAGAACCATCTGCTAATATTATCAGTAAACATGAAATCTGTAAAATAGTTATTATTAAGCTGTCTGGCTGGTATGAACGCTTGGTTTGAAATTGATGGATGACCAATTCGAGGTGGCCTACCTCTAGGCAAATATGTACCTGGAATCTTGATCTTGAAAGCCTGTCCGACAGAAAAACAACCACTCTGTCATTAACTTATTTGAATGACTTGCTCCGTAAAAAGTTGGCGCTTCTACTGGGCAATCCTCCCTTCTCTGCAAAGACAACCTTCTCGATCAGACTACTCCGCAGGGAGCAACTGAACTACCGGTACCATGATCAGACAGACCCTGCTGGTGAGGACAACCTGATCCAGCAGCACTGGATACATCCTCTCTCCCTCAGAGGGACTAAGGACAACGTCCTCGACTAGACTGCCCTACAGACATGACAGAGAGCAGTGTTTAACCAGCAGCAGTCCAAAGGGTACACCCTCCTTTCATAGGCTGAGGACAACCTCTTGGAATAGAAAGGACAACGTCCCTGATCCAGTAGCACTCCAAAGGATACAGCCTCCTCTCAGCGATTGAGGAGAAGGCCCTTGATGAAACTGCCAGACCGCCCTAAAGACGACAATCACCCAGAACAAGCTGCTCTCAACAGGCATGTAGCATCTTCCCCCTGTGTGTCGAAGGAAAAGCTTGAGAGGATCCTCATGAGACGTCACTGTAATCAGGACACCTTTCAGTAGAGACCCCAAAGTGACTAACCCTACTCTGCATTTTCATAAGGGATGGTCCCAACATACGGACTTGCTGGCACTACATGAACGCTTTTTGGTCATCCAACTCCATTAACAAAACAACACCGTTCCAGAAGTGTCGTTTTTGTGTACGTGAAGCACCTCCACATGCTGACAACCATCGATTTCATTATCCCCTCCCTAATGAAGGAGTTAGACCTTGAAGTTTGCATGCTAATCACTTGTCCTTCTTCCTTTGCTAATTGGTTCTGCATGCCTGTAACAAGCATGTACCATGTTCTGCTGCACAAATATTTGGTGGTGTCGATGCAGATATTGATGCTGATATTCCAGGCTTCCAAATGATATGGCAACGTCAGCAACGAGTGGCTCGAGTCCACTTGATGTCACTGGAGTTTATTGAGGGAATGGTGTGTGTCGGTGCATTAGCTGCTTTTCGGTTGCCACTACTGAATATGATCTTGAAGTAAGGTGTGGGGGTCTTGCTCTTCAATACATGTATATAGCGCTCTGCAGAAGAAAGCCACGACCAGAAATTGCGCCCCAATGACCGCAGTCGTCATGGGGGTTGAATGGCCTCGGCAGGNGTGTCAAGGGCTATTATTAGGTTTAAAAAATCAGGTTGCATTTTGCACTGGGGAAGAAATGTCACTGTCTATAATTCAACCTAGAAAGCTCCCATGAAGCCTCATTGTAAGAAGTAGTTCATCCAGGATTGAAGTTGCCGAATGCACTCAACATCACTCTTTCCTTACAATTTCGAATGACCTCCTTACATCTCTCTGGAGCACGACACAGCCAAGCTCAAGTTTGAGATCAATCTTAATCAGGCACTGATTCGCTTCTATTGCTGGCTATCCCTTCACCTGAGTAAAGTGAGGCAATAGGGACCAAATTTCCCAGACTCACACACAAAACAAGGCCAATATCTCCTTTCAACCTCTGTGGGGCGGAGTCGCATTCAGCCTTTTGGCCTGTCTCCAGGTCCCTATGAATAGTAAAGTGACACGACTTTAATTGGATGCAACATTTTCTACCAGACAATTGCCAATTATCGCCTTGAAATCTTTTTAATGACTGCAAAATAGGGTCATTAAAAAATACCGTGAAGAAATCAAGAGCAAAAAGTTGGTTTCTATGCCTCTGGCCCGATTTCTTGCAGGGAAGTCGATGCTGGTGACCTGGTAGTAAAAATGACCTGGTTCTCATAGATATAGTAATTTCATTTGGCTGTAGGCCAGTCCTTGCTGTAAACATCGACTAAACAATCAAAATTGATTGACAATGCCACAAGCTTGTCTTGTATATGTATGAATGTAACTGGATAGCATCAGAGTTTCATCTTAACAAGTGGTTCTGTTTTAGGTCAAGTGAATATTTGAATATTTAAGATTGCAAACAAGCTTTTTGTGCAAATGTTGGTTGAAAATAGCAAGTTACTGTGGCAATCCATCTCAGACACAGTATTGAGTATGACATTAACCATTTCTGTGTCAGACTCACAGTTTATTGGCACCAAATACAGGTACTGCTGCGGTTCGTTTTGAGCCATCCTGACCTTATGTACGTCTCTTTTTTAGGTAACCATGATCTTTGGCTGCGGCGGCCCGAATTCTCAGATTCCATCCAAAAGTTCCACGAAATTCTGAAAATGTGTGATAGGATCAACGTCGAAACCAAACCAAGTAAAGTTTCTCTTTCTGAAAAAGATCACGTGTGGGTTGTTCCGCTTTATTCTTGGTATGCCACACCAGAGGATGATGCAGATGATGCCACATATCTCACCCCAGAGCAACCTGAGGATGTTGAGAAGAATAAATTGATGTGGATGGACAATTTTGCTTGTAAGTGGCCAGATTTGGACGAGACTCGTTCACGTTATTTCTCCAGGATGACTGAGGAAACTTTGAAACCGTATCTCCCTTTCGACGCACCTGTGATATCCTTTAGTCATTTTCTGCCCCGCACAGATCTTGTGCTCGCCTCACCCGAGGAAGAACTTGCCATCGAAAAAGAACGAAAGAGATTAAAGTTGGAGGAAACAGGTGTTCCCAAACGTCAAGGTGGAGCTATCGGTTTCAATTTTTCTCGGTATGCTGGTGCTAAATGTATTGAAACGTGTGTACGGAACAGTTTAACCATTTACCACCAGGTATCACTACAAGTATGTAAACAAAGGCTTCGCTACCCTGGGCATGACCTTGACATGGTGACCTCTTTCTTTATAAATACTGTTTGTCCTGCTGAAATGTACATTGTTTGAGTAAATAGAATAATAAAAAAACAATGCTAATAATACCCTTGCTTGAAATACTGTGTATGGGTACCCATTCGTATCTGAAATGTATGTGTAGGCCTACCTAAATGCAGAATCTGGATTTAGTCCTCAGCCCGAAAGACGATCACAGGAAAATTTGTGCCTGCAAACCATGAATAGATTCGAGGTTTGTGTTTGTCTGGCATCTACGGTCCCGCACTGCAGAGGTAGACTACCTCTGCAGCGCGGCATACTCTATCCTCTGCAGAGCTGAAGTACATCCAATAACTTAACCCTGGCACGTCGATAATCCGATATGGTCATGTCAGATAACATAATGCATTTGAGAGAAAAGATTTCTGTTCAAAGCTCGACTGTTTCATATTACATATCCCAGGCCTTTGGGTTCATTTGAGCTAACTCAATATTGCCACTGTAGGCCCTTTCAGCTCGAATATCCAGGTCTAGGCACGCATCATTGCAGGCTTAGCTTGATACCAGTTCTGCTAATGGTCTTCTTTCTCTGTGTGTTTACCTCTACCAGGATCCAAGTCGCCTACACATGTTGTTCTAAATGTTTGATGCACTCTTCAGTTTAACCCTTGCCATGTTCTTTATTATCTTCTGTCTGGTTTTCTGACCAGAGTGGCAGTAACATTGGTCACCGTGGTTCATGAGGCATTTTTTCTGTAACACCCTGTGAGACAACCTGATGAAGCAGACAGTATGTCATGTTGTAAAACCATCCAGGTGTGTGTTGACACTTCCCCCGTTAATCCAGAGATTTAACCTCAACAGCTCATCTTCCTGCCTTCATCACCGGTTCCATGTCCATTTGAATCAGTTTTCTTTTTTATGCTGTATTATGCTCTCAATTCTCAGGTCACAACAGCTGGTACATTTTCTATCTGGGAACTCATGTTTTTTTAGCAAAAAACTGTCAAACGAATCCAGTGCTATCTGTCCAATCTCCCGTTTCCAGAGTACCGGTACATTTTTTGTGTCGCACTCCTATTATCATCTACATCATATCGCTGCGAGATTTGATGAAATCAATTTGAATATTTCTGGGTTTGAATGTTTCTCGCTAGGTTCTCACACCATCTGGTAATCATTGCTCCTGAACTGTGGAGAGTTAATTGAATATTGGTTGATAGAATCAGGTTTCCTGAACAAGAAAAACAGGAATTAACCCACTAACACCGGGCATGATCATTATTGGGTAGATACCTTCATACCAAGGTCTCCTCTTGCCCTATAATTACCCCTTGGTTCTGTGATAGGCCCGGATCTGGGGGGGGCACCCCCAGCCCCCCCCCCCCTATTTTTCGGTGACCAACAAGTTAGAAAAATCGCCCCTTTTCAAAGTGCCACAGAATTGCTTTGTAATTTGTCCCTCAGATGCTGGGAAATTGCACCAACAGCCTTCTAGATTTCAAAATTTTCTGAGGGAGAGCCCCAGACCCCCCGCCATGGCTTCGCGACTTCGGCGCTTGCCTTCATCGGTCCGCTGGTGGCCTTCTGCCCCCCCTTACCAGAATCCTCGATCCGCCCCTGTATTGCTATCTACCTGGTATTACCCACATTCAGTTGGTCTCTCTCTCTCTCTAGAAACTCCTGTTGCTTGTGAAGAACATGATACTGGTGGAATGATCACAGCAATAGCCTAATACAGTATTAACCAAAGCAGACCTCCCAACTGATATGATACTAGTATTTGCAATGCAAACATGAATGTGACCATTCATGAAGAAAACTCTTGTCCAACTTTCTCAAATTTCCCAATAATTTCGCAAGTTGTTGCCAAGGATCACTTGACCCAGCCTGAGGCAAGGTTCTTTCATTCTGACCCTTGTTCTTGCAACTTTGTATTGTTATTCATTCATTGTCACACTGTTGTTATCGAGGGAACAGTTTAAACATGAGATGGCAAGTGAAGACAGGTTGTTCTGGACCTTTTTGACCCCTTTGTTTACTTCATTTGATGACATCTTGTCTCAGCATGACAGCGTTGTTGCTTGGGTCCAGAAGACCCTGCCCAGACATCTCAGTGGCAAGGAGGGGGCCTAAGCATGACGTGTGTGGCATTCTTTCTTTGGGTTTGAAAAAATGACAATGACCCAATAGCGTCTTTTTCCACCTGAGCTCCATCCCAGTAGGCTTTATTTCGTCTTTCACCCCATCCTTAGATTCTTCACCACTGCTCTCTCCTCGCATGAGGGGTGCGACCGTAAGTGATCCGAGATTCACAGGATGCCTCCACCCTTAATATTATACAGACTCGTGTCACGTCACCACTGATAGTAACACAACAGATGTGACATCACGCGGTTTAGGAAGTGAAACATCAGCTTACTGACGAGTTAAAATATCTACTTCTACAGAAACATGTAAAGTGCCCAGAGATTATCTTCATCATCTGTCAATCACCCTCCATGCTGGTCAGTTCAAACATCCTCCCCTGTTTACTCCTGCTTCTATTTTCAATACGTTTTCATAAAAAAAGCTGTAGATTAATAACCTTCAGCATACAGTCTGTTCCATCCGATAACAACAACTGAAGTATTTAGGTCGTTCCAGGGGCCTAGGCCTAGATGTATTTTAAATTCTATTTTACATATTCGCTTTATATAGAACCATCTGCTAATATTATCAGTAAACATGAAATCTGTAAAATAGTTATTAGCTGTCTGGTATGAAGGCTTGGTTTGAAATTGATGGATGACCAATTCGAGGTGGCCTACCTCTAGGCAAATATGTACCTGGAATCTTGATCTTGAAAGCCTGTCCGACAGAAAAACAACCACTCTGTCATTAACTTATTTGGAAATAATCATAGGTCTGCTATGTTGGTCAGTATGCCTATCGACAGTACCGGGATTCGAACCCACGCCTCCACATAAGGCAACACCGCCAGCATTGAGGGAAAGCGTGCACACCACTGTGCTAAATCCCCATCTTAACTTATTTGAATGACTTGCTCAGTAAAAAAAGTTGGTGCTTCTACTGGGCAATCCTCCCTTCTCTGCAAAGACAACCTTCTCGATCAGACTACTCTGCAGGGACCAACTGAACTACCATGATCAGACATACCCTGCTGGTGAGGACAACCTGATCCAGCAGCACTCGATACATCCTCTCTCCCTCAGAGGGACTAAGGACAACGTCCTCGACTAGACTGCCCTACGGACATGACAGAGATCAGTGTCTAACCAGCAGCAGTCCAAAGGGTACACCCTCCTTTTATAGGCTGAGGACAACCTCTAGGAATAATAGAAAGGACAACGTCCCTGATCCAGTAGCACTCCAAAGGGTACACCCTCCTCTCAGCGATTGAGGAGAAGGCCCTTGATTAAACTGCAAGAGGACAATCACCCAGAACAAGCTGCTCTCAACGCATGTAGCATCTTCCCCCTCTGTGTCGAAGGAAAAGCTTGAGAGGATCCTCATGAGACGTCACTGTAATCAGGACACCTTTCAGTAGAGACCGCAAAGGGTAGTCTGTAGTTTCCGGAAAGCTGGAATGCTGGAAAGTATGTTGGAAAGCTGGAAAGTGTGGGGAATTCCAAAGGTTCAGTATAAAATCTGGAATATCCCGATGGAACGTTCTTGGTGGTGTTTGAAGTTACTGAAAACGCAGCATTGAAGTTTTATTGAAGGCCTACCCAACGCAACGATGATATCAGGTTAATGTGTGTGACCCAGACTGACAACCTGCAACACAGAATAGGAAGGAGGTACACAGCGTTTTTGGTTCGCCCCACTTGTAGTACAGTAAGATGAAACCATCTGACCTCTGCAATTGAGATTATCTGTGTGTGACCTGCATATCACTTCAGTTCACCTAGGCCTGAGAGCATGGGTGTCATCATACGAGAACTGGTGGTTGTTTTGGAGTTGATGTTAGCATGATGTGTTGATGACTGATGCCAAATGCGAGGGTCTGAGGGTCCGAGTCCGGTAGAAAGCTACGTCTTCACCTTAGAAACCCGTTATTTATGCAAATACACATTCAGTGGAAGAAAGCCTGCAGGCTTCATACATGTCATATCCTGTTTCCCTGTCTGATCTCACCTTGTTCAACTGGGTGTCTATAAAATGAGAACTGAGCAAATGGCACTTGGCCCAGAAAGGCACTCTTTCGGTTTTATCGAGTATCGGGCAGATGGGGGTTAGGATTTGGGGTTTGGTTGAAAGTGAGTGATCACCAGCTTTATATACAGCACAAAAAATGACAAAAAGTGATCAATTAATGGATTTAATAAACTTTCCATACTTTCCGGTACTTTCCATATTTCCAGGTTTCCAGCTTTCCAGCATTCCGGAAACTACAGACTACCACCGCAAAGTGACTAACCCTACTCTGCATTTTCATCATAAGGGATGGTCCCCAACATACGGACTTGCTGGCACCACATGAACGCTTTTTGGTCATCCAACTCCATTAACAGTGTTTCCGCCAGAGGGTACGCAGGGTACGCTGTGATTACCCTCAAGGGAACAGAAAAGGGCCATTTTCTTTAATTTCATGGGGTTTTTTGCTGATTTTCAAGAACTGCATACCCTCAAAAATATTTCTGGCAGAAACCCTGATTAACAAAACAACACCGTTCCAGAAGTGTCGTTTTTGTGTACGTTTAGCACCTCCACATGCTGACAACCATCGATTATCCCCTCACTAAATGAAGGAGTTAGACCTTGAAGTTTGCATGCTAATCACTTGTCCTTCTTCCTTTGCTAATTGGCTCTGCATGCCTGTAACAAGCTACCATGTGCCGCTGCACAAGTATTTGGCGGTGTCGATGCAGATATTGATGCTGATGTTCCAGGCTTCCAAATGATGCCAACGTCAGCAACGAGTGGCTCGAGTCCACTTGATGTCACTGGAGTTTATTGACGGCAGTTCGAAAACGCCGAACCGCCGAACTCGCCGAACCGCCGAAATCGGTACGCAGAACTCTACCCCAATTTCGAAAAGACAGAACCGCAAACATTTTTTTTCAAAATTGCCTAAATTTGTGATTTTATGTTCCAATCAGTTTTTCGAACATGTCCACTTGTATTGTCTGTTCACGCAACAGCAATGTGGGCCTACCTTGGAGGCTCTCAATAATTTGCATGTCAAAGTATCGTCTACAATTACGTTGTATTCCTACATGTCCTAACCTTTCAGACAATATGTAGGCCTGTTCGTAGGCCTAAAAGTTAGCAAATGCTTTTACGATTTGCACAGTCCAATGTAAATCTTGAAGTAAAAGCATTTACTAGCCTTTATGAATATCACCCATTGCAGTGTGTTTGCTTGAGCTGACGTTGTGATTCACTGTAGGCCTAATATTTTTAGAGCTTACTGATGTAATCGTGACCTCTCTATCGATGAGGTTTCCTGTAATACGAGCTAAATAAACACAGGTATTTGACATCAGAGGAACTTTTAAAAATTAAAGCTTGATGACCATCCTATGACCCAGGTCAGGAGGTTAATTTTGTTGCACTGGTAGCAGTAGGTAATATACCTATAACGTGCGTATCTACACAATGTATTTGCATCTCAGTTATGCTAAAGAACTCCTACGCAGATTGCGTGAATTCTAGGTATCTGGCATGATTAATATGCAAATCAGGCAATTTTGAAAAAAATGGCTACGGTTCTGTCTTTTCGAAATTGGGGTACAGTTCTGCGTACCAAGTTCGGCGGTTCTGCGCGTTCGGCGGTTCGGCCTTTTCGAACTGCCGGTTTATTGAGGGAATGGTGTGTGTCGGTGCATTAGCTGCTTTTCGGTTGCCACTGCTGAATATATGATCTTGAAGTAGGGTGTGGGGGTCTTGGTCTTCAATACATGTATATAGCGCTCTGCAGAAGAAAGCCACGACCAGAAATTGCGCCCCAATGACCGCAGTCGTCATGGGGGTTGAATGGCCTCAGAACAGGGACACAGTTGGCGGAGTATCCAATTTCATGCCTGCAGTGATTTGGTCAGCGAATGTGCGTGACAATTACATGTATTACCAAACGACCTTGGGAGAATTGGCAAGAACATGGCGGCAAGCATTCTCAGGGCCGTTTCATTTAGATCAATATTTGTCATTTACTAGTATTCTGTGTTCACGTTGTCATGGTAATTGCTGGTCAACGACCATTGATTTCGTCTTCGACGAGAAATTATACGAGGTATACCCTGGTCATTCTTTTCCCAGCGTGATGTTGATCGATGGAGGCCTTTTTTGAATTCCATGGGTCACCAGATCAGAAGAGTTCTGCGCTTTCACCACATGCAGATTGCCGCCTGAGCGTTACAACACAAAGTCGCGAAAGTTGTTGAGTGTCGGCCCTTTTCTGTGATGACGCTCAGTTTTGGTGTCGGTTATGACTTATTTCACGATTTGAAGGTATTTCTTTGGAACTGATGGCCCTTCTTTTCCAAAAGAATCGTCTCTCGAATGCGCTCAAGGCCAAGCATGGTAAATCCCACGTTCACGTTTATAGTACGGTAGGCCTGCTCCTGGGGTCAGTTGCCGACATTCTCCGGCATGGCAGGGCTTTGGTCCCGTTCCTCTTCATACGCTCGCCTATGGGGATCCATTATTTTGCAGTGCCCACTCTCTCGCTTCCAGGCATCCCTCTAGGCCTACCATTATTATTTCACTGAACATATTATGACATGCCAAAAATAGACAAAGTCATCTATTTTTGCTCACACTGAACGAATTAGGCAAATGAAAAAATGACATTTCTGTTACAGTTACTGCGATTGTGTAGGCCTACCATGACCTGGAGCCCAGATGATTGCCCAGCTCGGCTCTAAATTTAGCAGAAAGTAGGACAAGGTGCATGCTCGGGCCTAAAAGCTTCTTATTGTTGACGAAGCCCCCTGCAGTTTGGCAATTATGAGAGGTAATTAAGTCATGAAACATGCACTTGGATCCAAGTTTGAGGTCATTGCTTGTATTGTGGCTTTTGTGCACACTGAATTGCCCAATCATTCCTCGAGGCGTAAGGTCACTCCATGGAGGGGAACCTCTGTGGTTGGGCCTAACGAAGCGGTTTATCTGTTCATCGGGGCACTACTCAGGGCTCCAACATTCATCCAAGTAGGCCTAGGCCTACCTGGTAGGTCAGTGCAGGTAGAACGACGAAGACATTCAGCCGGACAACATGCAGATAGCTTACTGCGCCTGAAGGGTTAACCATAATGATGCCCCATGCTACAACTATTTGAAACCGAAACGTCATCTCAGGTGTCGCTATAATTAGGAAAAACAAAGGTTTGTTTGCATCTAAATACTTCTGATGCATGAGTCCATTTTATGCAACGTGTATTATTACCTGAGGTTCCCACCCCCTTCATGATTAATGTTGCCCTTTTGTGTTCCTTAATGTGTATAAAATGATACCCTTGTTAGAGGTCATTACTTTGCTATTAAAGGACAGTAATCCCTGGTGATTGGGAACCCTTTCATAACCTGGTCACCTGTCATTTTCATCTGATTACATCTACAATATCATTATGCCTTATTGTGTGTATGTGTTATATCTTTGTGACAATTTCTCTGATACCATTGTAATCACTTCTTACACAAGAAGTAAGAAAAGTCTTGAACCCGATGTGCAATGCCAGGCAGTGGTCATTTTCATATTAGTTCCTCGCCTTTGACTGATGAACGATCGAGAAGGCTGACGACCAGAAATGAGGACTCTAACCCACTGCCTCAATAGGTGCCACTAGCGGTTAAAACTATTGAATTGAAAGGGACATTCAGGTCCTAACCAATTTCCCATACAAACGGCGTCCATTGCATAGGACCTGATATGTACTGCCATCATAGTTATGATCCCCATTACCAGCGAATATCAGCAATGAAATGCTCTCTGGTGAACTTCAGAACCACTTGACGCCATTAAAAACATGAATTTACTTTTATCGCTCACAAGACTGCAGTAGTATCGATCACGTTTCTCTTGTAATCTGTGTCGTTCTGGGTGAATTGTCCCATTTGCCTGATTCAATCAATTTTCATTGCTAATTAATCTCCATTTTGCATGAGAATTAGTAATTAGATTTCAATAATTACCCGAGGATGACGTCTAATTGCCACGTTGCGAGGCGCCTCTAGTTGACTTTTCACACCAAGGCAGGACATGTTTTTTCGTGGATTTTAAAAAATATGGCTTGGTATCAATAAAAACACGAACAACAGCTTGTTGAAATAAATTCCACTGATTTTTTTTTCGGTTTACAGTCATTTGCTGCTTTTCCGCTTTTGTGATGGCTCTCGCCGTGTTTTGTCAATCGATCCAGTACGTATGTCCTTTTCATACTGAACCAGCAGGGTCCGTCGACGCAAATTTCTCATTTCCCTCGCTCTTGCTTGGAAGGAGGGACCGTAAATGGCCGAGTTTCTCGTGATGACCGGTTTGGTTAGTTGTCATTGCAAGAGCAAAGAACTTCGTTGGATATTGCAGTTACATACGCCCACCNGCCATCAGTCAATTTCAAGTCGAGCTTGTAGCAGCGTTGATTTTTCTCTGACAGATATCGATATTCCTAACTACATTTCAATGTCATTCCTTCTAAGACTTCCACGAACTAGAATTCTGATTAACCACAGAATGTGTCGTTTCCAAATCCAAGGCTGTAAACTAGGAGCAATGGCTTCCAGTTATGGGATTGATGATGTCTTTGGCGGCAATCCCACTGCCGTCGGAGATATAGATTGAGAAGTTGGGTTGATTAATTCATTTTCTGATCAACTCATTTTGAATTTATGGCCGGTCACCGAGTGATGCTGGGGGCGGTGTTGTCAGTTATTGCACGATGGCTTCTTTTTTGACTGATGAATTGCTTGGTGGTCACGTGTCATGTCAAGGTGTGTCGCCGTTGATCATTCCATCAATACTTCAACACAGTTCTCATTCACGACTGAATTCGTTGAAACTTGGAGTGAAGTGCCCTGCCCTAGAGCACACATAGGACAAACGTCACAAATAGGGAGGTTTAGAAATCAAACAGTCAATGTAAACTTTACGACAACGTTATTTTTCATACTACACATTAACCAGATTTTATACATTGCATTTTCGGTACAAAATACATGTATGTAGCGTTATTTTGTGCCGAAAATGCAATATAAAATCTGGTTAATGTGTATGAAAAATAACGTTGTCGTGAAGTTTACGTTTATCGTTTGATTTCTAAACCTCCCTGTTGATGGCATTTGAACATGAAGCCTCCGCATGACATGTTGAGGGTTAAATTCAATAGGCAATAATAATGTGTGAACTTCATGCATCCTCCCTTCCATTATCCATGTAGCCTTCTGCATAATCCGGCGCTAATTAGCAGAATCCTGCGCTAATTAGCAGAATCCTATTTTCTAAATGTCAACATCAGAACATCTCTTTGTAGTTGTAGACGATGGTTTTTATGAGAGTCGGTTTTCCTCTTATTTGATTGTGTAAAGACCCTGTCATAGGCAGGATTTCTCTGTCTGGAAGCTGTTCTCACGAGCAAAATTATGAAAAAGAGTGATTCATTGATGGAGTGACATCCAAGACATGCTCCTCCAACTACGTAACGAAATTTGTCACTGGATTGTGAGCTTCGACCAGCGGTTTGGTGTTCAAACGTTCCAGTACACACCAGTGTATCTTCACCAGTGATCAGAGGGGGCATGGTTACTTGATGTATAAGCAATACTGCACAGTACAGTGTACTTGTTGGTGAGGACAGAGCTGTTACTGCAGTTGGACATGCTCCCGATGAATATAAGTGGCGGTACTGCAAGGCCAGAAAAATGGCCTTGTACGACTTTGAGTGGGAATGGACACCGATGACGGACTGTCGTTCCATCCTGGACGGAGCCGGTGTACCGGAGGAGAAAGTCCCCTGAGAAAGCCTCAGGGATGAAAGGCCGGGTGACAATGATCTGCTGTTGTAGATGGCTGTCGTCTCTAATAGCCACATATATTCTAATCCCTTGTTGAACAACGAGGCCTACTTTATGATCCCTATCACTCGTCGTCTCCCGGAGTCGCCACAGGGAACCGTTGTCAGTGACACTCTGATGGAGTAGGCGTGTTCCTTTGGTCCGTTTGCCCAGCCTCGTGCCCGATACGATCCGTCCCGTCGGAAGTTACATGTCCCAGAAGATTCAGATACATGTAATTTGTTAGTGAAGCAATGAGTAACGATTACACACCCACGTTAAATTTCTATCAGACGTTCAGTGTGGTGTTTTTTAATCCTTTCTCTCTTTAACAATTTTTTTGTAACAAAGCATCGTTTAATGTCTGCCAGGCTCAGAGATTAAACAAATTGACAACATCTGGATAAGCTTTATGGACTGGAACTTTGATGTACAGTATGGATGACAGCGACTTGGAGAAGATGGCGTCTTTGAAGTGAGACAAGGGGATGGCAGGCTGGCCGGATGTAGAATGACGATCTTCCATGTTCAGCATCAATCAGGCTAGTCTCGCGCAACCAGCCGTTTTATCCGCAGTACTGCTACACATGCGGATCGCCAGATTCGAAACAGCGGCTGGTGACCGAGACTAAGCAAAGGCGTGAACACGATGGACTAGGTGATGGGGTCTAGGTAATTTAGTGCAGCCGCCATCCGTGTACACTGCTTTGTTTCCAGATTCGCCTTCGGCATCTTTTGTCGATAATCCATCAGTCTATGCAAAATACATATGAAAAATTCATTACTCGTAAACTGGCTTATTGCCTTTCACAATGCAACTAACATTTCCTACATAACTTGCGAACAAAATGCAAATATAGTTTCCCATCGCTTCAAAAGCAATGCACAATAGAATAATTAAATTTTCATGGAATCCCTTCAGCCTCTGGCATGTACTGTACAGTATGTTGACTCCAGCATAGGCTGTGCAGAGTTGCTCAATCCACTGTGTAATAATTTCCATGCATTCCTGATGAAAAACGAATGGGTTTGCGAATGAATATTTAAATATTTTGTAAAGCACGAGTAACCCAAGCAACTAACACCTGTTTGAACACATCAAGGTTTAGTAGGTGCACATTCCTGCTTTACTTGATTGAACATTTTTCATTCTTTTCAAAGTCTGATTTGCAGATGAAGTAAGAACCATTGGCAACATTTTGTTGTTGCTGTACTCTACTTGGAAGCGTATGCATCAAGCCCGTTTCGTGTGCGAATACTAGGAACTGCATGATGACTTTCACTTTGAAAATATATTCACGTAGGCCCGTATTTTAGCATGCTCCTCAACGTAAAGGAGATCCTCAAGGCTATTTTCTGTTGAGAGCAAAATAGCCTTGCGGAACTCCTTTACGTTGAGGAGCATTCTGAATACGGTCCCGGCGTTGTTTCTTTTTTCCCAGTCCACTGCAACGTTGCCTCCGTCCCCGAACTTAACGGGCCTAGTCAAGAATCAAGGTAGGCCTACCGTATTTCATGTCTTTGGACGATACATTCTGGAATCCAGTCAGCAAAGTTAGAGTACCAATCCGGTTGACCATCATCAACAACCCTTTTGCTTGCAGCCATCTTATCCTACAAGGGCCAATATTCTTCACAGTAAACTTTTTCCTCCATCCTCTGATGTTTGGGCTAATAACATTGCTGGCCTTATAGGGTGAGGCGTGTTTAATAAGGCATGAAATGCACCACACAGTATTGCCAAGCAAATAGCAAGAACCTGGCCATGGAGAAAATTGAAGTGTCTTAAAGACGTCAATAGAGAAGAACATTAATGTGGGAATAGAGCAGAGCTGATGTTGTGGCTGCCAGTTTGGGACATGAAAATATTCTGAATTCGAAGTCAGTGCAATAATGTTCCCGAGCCGTATTGTAATCATGCCTTGAACCCGGGTTGTAATGTGAGCAATGCCATGAACCCGGGTCATATTGCGATCATGCCATGAACCCGGGTCGTATTGCAATCATGCCAGAAACCCGGGTCGTATTGCGATCATGCTTTGAACCCGGGTCGTATTGCGATCATGCCTTTGAACCCGGGTCGTATTGCGATCATGCCGTGAACCCAGGTCGTATTGCGATCATGCCGTGAACCCAGGTCGTACTGTGGTTCATTCCATGCAACCACAAGCCGGTCTACCTTGAAGAAAATATATTTTCTCCACACTTCTGATAGTTTTTCCATATCAATGGATCTGCCAGTAGGCCTACCAATGTTGTTCTGGGAAAATCTTTGATATCCCTCCGAAGCCAAAATTAGAAAACGAGAACTCGTCAAACAAAGAATATTCTAGCAATGCCCATTATTATTATATTCCATCATATCAACGTCAAGTTATCTTTAGCCAAATAAAAGTAAGGTACATGTACGTTGCCATGGATATAGTGTAATGTGACATGTATGCTGTGCGTGGTATGATGACAGGGGGACACCAGTTGTAAGAGGGGCAGGGATGTTTCGAGCGACGGTCAAGTTGGCGGAAGTGTAGGCTGTGTGTTGTACTCTGTTTTTGGTAGTTTGCAAGGGACGGATTCCTCAGTGTTCAGAATAAAGGCGGTGACAGACGCTGGCGCGTACGCAGCGCGTCCTGCTGGCGTTCCGCCAATCAGATTCTTCGGTAGGTGTTTTGGTCCGTGTTACCGCCTCCTTGATTGGTTGAACGCTTCCCGACGCGTTGCTTACGCGTCAATCTGTCACCGCCTTTAGAATGCCATGAGACGTGCAGTGTTCAAAGACATGTATGATTCATTGCATTACGTCATACATTAAGTCATATTCAATATTTCTTAACTTGATTGCTCTCATGCGGCATGTTGTGAGGTGCTACAACGTACACATGCTATGTAAGCATGCTTAGTATTTAATGAAGTTTGTCAAGCTAACACAGGTTACCAGCGTAGCTGGACAGATGACCTAGAATGCTAGAGGGGGAAATACAAGAGATTAGTGGATGTTTGGTGACCTACCCTTCCAGTCATTCTGCATTTCTCAATCAAATTTCGTATCTCAAAAGTCGTGGTAAATTTTATTTTGTCCTTCACTCTTCGTCACACATCGTCCTCTTTCCTGAAAGCTAGCTATTCATAACAGTCTTTATCTATTTTGGATGATATCCTGCTGGGAGGCTGCTGCTGCTGCTGCTGCTGATGGAAGGCACTTCAATGCTGATGAGGTTGATGCCCGATCCACCAGGATCTGAAAATCCGGTCCATCCAGGATCTTCAAAAAAAAAGTTGAAAATGGAATCAGGACACTGGCAGATGTTATGATGTCATGTATGGCATTCAATAAAATTACGTTTATTTTTGATATTGTGGAATTGTATCAGGTTATCCGTCCCAAGGGGTTGAATTAGAGAGAAGTGGAACAGAAATGGAACATTTAAACATGGTGCAGGTGGCCGTGGGAACGACTTAAAGCGTCTGTGGATAAGATAGCGAGGTTTTAGCACCTTTCCGACTCCGACTTCAACTCCGAGAATGAATTGCAGTCCGCTGTAGACATCCATGATAAAAACGATTTGATAGACGTTTTCAATTGACGTTTTCAACTTTGTGGCAGAATAATTTAGACTCGTAATCGGAAGTGCACATAAATCGCAAATATTATACATGTAGTCGTGTTTCAAGTTGTAACGACTAGTATTACGACTTCAATATTCATTATTTATCCGCACTTCCGATTTATAAGGCCAAATTTTCGTGTTTGACGAAATGAAAACGTCTATCAAATCGTTTTTATCAAGGATGTCCATAGCGGACTGCAATTCATTGTCGTAGTTGATGTCGGAGTCGGAAAGGTGCTAAACCTCGCTATAATGCCAGAATTTCCGTGAAAGTCTCAACCACAATGGGTTAAAATAGCCATAATCGGCATTCCACATTCATGAAGCACAGTACACTTCTTTTCTTCCCTGTCGAAACACGACCTAATTAGGACAGCACGTCTTAGCGAAATCTGCCAATAACCCATAAATCGTATCCATGGCAACCGTTTCATTGCTCGGTTAGTGATACCCCGATCAATGACATAGATTTATAAGGACACCGGGGGGATTCCTTCAAGGTCACGGCCATCACTCATACTTCGTACGTGTTCGGTAGATTAGGGGGCGTCTCATCATTAGGGAGGTTTAGGAAATGGACGATAACGTAAACGATATGAAAATGACGTCACGTTGCATTCAAATTCCAGCACAGGCCCATCCTGGCCTACCATGTGTCTGTACTATATCGACAGTCAAGATGGCCTAATGGACCAATGATATGAGCATGGAATGGTTCTAGGGAGTTCACCAAGAAAGCAAGCCCAACAACGATCAAGACTTCCTTCATATTCCTCACAACAACATTAGGCCCTACTGTGTATTCCATGTCCAGTTATCAGAAGGGTATGGCATGCATGGCATTATGATGTCATCCTTTCCTTTCACACATGGGTTTACCCATTACGGTTAAGTGATATAAGTAGGCCTTGGACAGAGAACAACAGGGAAGTTCCACGACATGATTATGGTTCCCCGATCTTAAGATCGGGAACCATATTGTTTTTGGTCTTGGTGTCTGTGTATGTGTGTGTGTGTGTGTGTGTGTATCTGTCTAATTGTGGCTTTTGTGCACACTGAATTGCCCAATCATTCCTCGAGGCGTAAGGTCACTCCATGGAGGGGAACCTCTTATTATCATGCTGTGGTTGGGCCTAACGAAGCGGTTTATCTGTTCATCGGGGCACTACTCAGAGCTCCAACATTCATCCAAGTAGGCCTAGGCCTACCTGGTAGGTCAGTGCAGGTGGAACGACGAAGACCTTCAGCCGGTCAACATGCAGATAGTTTACGGGTTCTAAAGCGGGGTTCATTGGCACACGGAATTGGTCCGGTTCATGTCCGTAAAAAAATCTATCAAATGGACTTCAGCGTTGTGTATTCGGAAAACTAGGGGCAAACGGACTGGAAACGGATCGGATCCGTGTGCCAATAAACCTTGCTTTAGACCTCTATTGGTCATCATACATGGTGATTGGCGCCTGAGGGGTTAACCATAAATAAATGATGTCCCATGCTACAACTATTTGAAACCAGAAACGTCATCTCAGGTGTCGCTATAATTAGGAAAAACAAAGGTTTGTTTGCATCTAACTACTTCTTATGTATGAGTCTATTTTATGCAACGTGTACATTTATTACCTGAGGTTCCCACCCCCTTCATGATTAATGTTGCCCTTTTGTGCTCCTTAATGTGTATAAAATGATACCCTTTTTAGAGGTCATTACTTTGCTATTAAAGGACAGTAATCCCTGGTGATTGGGAACCCTTTCATAACCTGGTCACCTGTCATTTTCATCTGATTACATCAACAATCTCATTATATCTCATTGTGTACAGGTGTTACATCTTTGTGACAATTTCTCTGATACCATTGTAATCACTTCTTACACAAGAAGTAAGAAAAGTCTTGAGCCTGATGTGCATGCCAGGCAGTGGTCATTTTCATATTAGTCCCTGGTCTTTGACTGATGAACGATCGAGAAGGCTGACGACCAGAAATGGGGACTCTAACTCACTGCCTCAATAGGTGTCACTAGTGGTTAAAACTATTGAATTGAAAGGGACATTCAGGTCCTGATCAATTTCCCACACAAACGGCGTCCATTGCATAGGACCTGATATGTACTGCCATCATAGTTATGATCCCCATTACCAGCGAATATCAGCAATGAAATGCTCTCTGAACTTCAGAACCACTTGACGCCAGTAAAAACATGAATTTACTTTTATCGCTCACAAGACTGCAGTAGTATCGATCACGTTTCTGTTGTAATCTGTATCGTTCTGGGTGAATTGTCCCATTTGCCTGATTCAATCAATTTTCATTGCTAATTAATCTCCATTTTGCATGAGAATTAGTAATTAGATTTCAATAATTACCCGAGGATGACGTCTAATTGCCACGTTGCGAGGCGCCTCTAGTTGACTTTTCACACCAAGGCAGGACATGTTTTTTCGTGAATTTTAAAAAATATGGCTTGGTATCAATAAAAACATTGAACAACAGCTTGTTGAAATAAATTCCACTGATTTTTTTTCGGTTTACAGTCATTTGCTGATTTTCCACTTTTGTGATGGCTCTCAGTGTTTTACAGTACCTACCCTTTTCATCCTGAACCAGCAGGGTCCGTCGACGCAAATTTCTCATTTCCCTCGCTCTTGCTTGGAAGGAGGGACCGTAAATGGCCGAGTTTCTCGTGATGACCGGTTTGGTTAGTTGTCATTGCAAGAGCAAAGAACTTCGTTGGATATTGCAGTTACATACGCCCACCNAAGAGGAAGAGATCACTCTCGAAAGATGTGGATGATGGTAACGAGCAACAGTTCGTTGTTGGAGGAACTTACGACAGGTAGGCTAAGGGCCGTATGCACGGGTCGGACTAAGCCTGAAGGATAGCTTAAGTTAGACTTTCTCTACGCTTGAAGCATTGAGAAAAGTCAGACTTGGTGAAAGTGTGGCTGAAGTTCGACCTGTGCATACGGCCCTTAGTTTCCTTCGCCAATGTTCCCTACAGGCGGGAAAGGGTTGACGACAAATGTGAGGGTTGAGATCCCTGTGTATATGAGCAACGTCAGATATGATCGATTTTTATGAGTTCTAGATAGGATCCAGCCGAGATTACAGTTATCATTTCATGGCCATTTTGAAATCTTGGGAAATCACCCTAATTGGATGTATTAAATCAAGGTCCCTCATCCCCATGTGGTCTGCCCAAACATGATAAGGATGGCGCCTAATGAGCCTTGTCTAGCCGAAACAACTTCGGAGACGGCGGAGTCGATGAAGTTGAGTGGAAGAGAAACCCCAAGTCGTGTCGGCAAAGCTAGTCTTCCTAAGTGTAACGTTTTCTAGTGTTCCTCATATCCCAGTGTTTCCATACAATAGTTAGCGAGAGACCATGTTTAGTTTTCGATATTGGGGATACAGGGAACTCTGTCATCGTTTCGCTGTGTACCCATGCAATGAGGGGAAACACTGAAAAACAGGAACAACGAGACACGTTACACAGTTCTGTGTTCCCTCCTGGTCAGTTGCTCCAGGCCAAATCCACACTCAGTTCATGGCCATCAGTCAATTTCAAGTCGAGCTTGTAGCAGCGTTGATTTTTCTCTGACAGATATCGATATTCCTAACTACATTTCAATGTCATTCCTTCTAAGACTTCCACGAACTAGAATTCTGATTAACCACAGAATGTGTCGTTTCCAAATCCAAGGCTGTAAACTAGGAGCAATGGCTTCCAGTTATGGGATTGATGATGTATGGAGCGTCTTTGGCGGCAATCCCACTGCCGTCGGAGATATAGATTGAGAAGTTGGGTTGATTAATTCATTTTCTGATCAACTCATTTTGAATTTATGGCCGGTCACCGAGTGATGCCGGGGGCGGTGTTGTCAGTTATTGCACGATGGCTTCTTTTTTGACTGATGAATTGCTTTGGTGGTCACGTGTCATGTCAAGGTGTCGCTGTTGTCATCAATACTTCAACACAGTTCTCATTCACGACTGAATTCGTTGAAACGTGGAGTGAAGTGCCCTGCCCTAGAGCACACATAGGACAAACGTCACAAAAAAGGGAGGTTTAGAAATCAAACAATCAATGTAAACTTTACGACAACGTTATTTTTCATACTACACATTAACCAGATTTTATACATTGCATTTTCGGTACAAAATACATGTATCGTTATTTTGTGCCGAAAATGCAATATAAAATCTGGTTAATGTGTAGTATGAAAAATAACGTTGTCGTGAAGTCTACGTTTATCGTTTGATTTCTAAACCTCCCTATTGATGGCATTTGAACATGAAGCCTCCGCATGACATGTTGAGGGTTAAATTCAATAGGCAATAATGATGTGTGAACTTCATGCATCCTCCCTTCCATTATCCATGTAGCCTTCTGCATAATCCGGTGCTAATTAGCAGAATCCGGCGCTAATTAGCAGAATCCTATTTTCTAAATGTCAACATCAGAACATCTCTTTGTAGTTGTAGACGATGGTTTTTATGAGAGTCGGTTTTCCTCTTGTTTGATTGTGTAAAGACCCTGTCATAGGCTGGATTTCTCTGTCTGGAAGCTGTTCTCACGAACAAAATTATGAAAAAGAGTGATTCATTGATGGAGGACATGCTCCTCCAACTTTACGTAACGAAATTTGTGACTGGATTGTGAATTTCGACCAGCGGTTTGGTGTTCAAACGTTCCAGTACACACCAGTGTATCTTCACCAGTGATCAGAGGGGGCATGGTTACTTGATGTATGAGCAATACTGCACAGTACAGTGTACTTGTTGGTGAGGACAGAGCTGTTACTGCAGTTGGACATGCTCCCGATGAATATAAGTGGCGGTACTGCAAGGCCAGAAAAATGGCCTTGTATGACTTTGAGTGGGAATGGACACCGATGACGGACTGTCGTTCCATCCTGGACGGAGCCGGTGTACCGGAGGAGAAAGTCCCCGGAGAAGGCCTCAGGGATGAAAGACCGGGTGACAATGATCTGCTATTGTAGATGGCTGTCGTCTCTAATAGCCACATATATTCTAATCCCTTGTTGAACAATGAGAGGCTTACTTTATGATCCCTATCACTCGTCGTCTCCCGGAGTCGCCGCAGGGAACCGTTGTCAGTGACACTCTGATGGAGTAATCGTGTTCCTTTGGTCCGTTTGCCCAGCCTCGTGCCCGATACGATCCGTCCCGTCGGAAGTTACATGTCCCAGAAGATTCAGATACATGTAATTTGTTAGTGAAGCAATGAGTAACGATTACACACCCACGTTAAATATCTATCAGACGTTCAGAATGGTGTTTTTTAATCCTTTCTCTCTTTAACAATTTTTTGTAACAAAGCCTCGTTTAATGTCTGCCAGGCTCAGAGATTAAACAAATTGACAACATCTGGATAAGCTTTATGGACTGTAACTTTGATGTACAGTATGGATGACAGCGACTTGGAGAAGATGGCGTCTTTGAAGTGAGCCAAGGGGATGGCGTCAAGCAGGCTATAATCTCGCGCAGCCAGCCGTTTTATCAGCAGTACTGCTACACATGCGGATCAGACTCGAAACAGCGGCTGGCTGACCGAGACTAAGCAAAGGCGTGAACAAGATGGACTAGGTGGGGTCTAGGTAATTTAGTGCAGCCGTCATCCGTGTACACTGCTTTGTTTCCAGATTCGCCTTCGGCATCTTTTGTCAATAATCCATTCAGTCTATATGCAAAATACATTTGAAAAATTCATCACTCGTAAACTGGCTTATTGCCTTTCACAATGCAACTAACATTTCCTACATAACTTGCGAACAAAATGCAAATATAGTTTCCCATCGCTTCAAAAGCAATGCACAATAGAATAATTAAATTTTCATGGAATCCCTTCAGCCTCAGGCATGCACTGTACAGTATATTGACTCCAGCATAGGCTGTGCAGAGTTGCTCAATCCACTGTGTAATAATTTCAATGCATTCCTGATGAAAAACGAATGGGTTTGCGAATGAATATTTAAATATTTTGTAAAGCACGAGTAACCCAAGCAACTAACACCTGTTTGAACACATCAAGGTTTAGTAGGTGCACATTCCTGTTTTACTTGATTGCACATTTTTCATTCTTTACAAAGTCTGATTTGCAGATGAAGTAAGAACCATTGGCAACATTTTGTTGTTGCTGTATTCTACTTCCGCCCGTTTCGTGTGCGAATACCATGAACTGCATGATGACTTTCACTTTGAAAATATATACATGTACACGTTGTTTCGTTTTTCCCAGTCCACTGCAACGTTGCTTGTCCTCCGTCCCCGAAATTAACGGGCCTACAAGAAGTAGTCAAGAAGGTAGGCCTACCGTATTTCATGTCTTTGGACGATACATTCTGGAATCCAGTCAGCAAAGTTAGAGTACCAATCCGGTTGATCATCATCAACAACCCTTTTGCTTGCAGTCATATCCTACAAGGGCCAATATTCTTTACAGTACATTTAGTCATTAAACTTTTTCCCCCATCCTCTGATGTTTGGGCTAATAACATTGCTGGCCTTATAGGGTGAGGCGTGTTTAATAAGGCATGAAATGCACCACACAGTATTGCCAAGCAAATAGCAAGAACCTGGCCATGGAGAAAATTGAAGTGTCTTAAAGACGTCAATAGACAAGAGCATTAATAGGGATGGAGCAGAGCTGATGTTGTGGCTGCTAGTTTGGGACATGAAAATATTCTGAATTCGAAGTCCCTGCAATAATGTTCCCGAGCCGTATTGTGATCATGCCTTGAACCCGGGTTGTATTGTGAGCAATGCCATGAACCCGGGTCGTATTGCGATCATGCCGTGAACCCGGGTCGTATTGCGATCATACCATGAACCCGGGTCGTATTGCGATCATGCCATGAACCCAGGTCGTATTGCGATCATGCCGTGAACCCAGGTCGTACTGTGGTTCATTCCATGCAACCACAACCCGGTCTACCTTGAAGAAAATATATTTTCTCCACACTTCTGATAGTTTTTCCATATGAACAATGGATCTGCCAGTAGGCCTACCAATGTTGTTCTGGGAAAATCTTTGATATCCCTCCGAAGCCAAAATTAGAAAAGGAGAACTCGTCAAACAAACGAATATTCTAGCAATGCCCATTATTATTATATTCCATCATATCAACGTCAAGTTATCTTTAGCCAAATAAAAGTAAGGTACATGTACGTTGCCATGGATATAATGTAATGTGACATGTATGCTGTGCGTGGTATGATGACAGGGGGACACCAGTTGTAAGAGGGGGAGGGGTGTTTCGAGCGAGGGTCAAGTTGGCGGAAGTGTAGGCTGTGTGTTGTACTCTGTTTTTGGTAGTTTGCAAGGGACGGATTCCTCAGTGTTCAGAAGAATGCCAGGGTTATGTCCATGAGTGCAGATGTTCAATATTGGCCTTTTTGATGAGTTTTAGTTGTACATTTTTCGTTCGCTTGTCTATTTTTGGTATGATTCATTGCATTACGTCATAAGTCATATTCAATATTTCTTTACTTGATTGCTCTCATGTGGCATTTTGTGTGGTACTACAACGTACACATGTTTTGTAAGCATGCTTAGTATTTAATGAAGTTTGTCAAGCTAACACAGGTTACCAGCGTTGCTGGACAGATGACCTTGAGGGGGAAATACAAGAATTAGTGGATGTTTGGTGCCTATCCTTTCCAGTCATTCTGCATTTCTCAATCAAATTTCGTATCTCAAAAGTCGTGGTAAATTTTATTTTGTCCTTCACTCTTCGTCACACACCGTCCTCTTTACTGAAAGCTAGCTATTCATAACAGTCTTTATCTATTTTGGATGATATCCTGCTGGGAGGCTACTGCTGCTGATGGGAGTCACTTCAATGCTGATGAGGTTGATGCCCGATCCACCAGGATCTGAAAATCCGGTCCATCCAGGATCTTCAACAAAAAGTTGGAAATGGAATCAGGACACTGGCAGATGTTATGATGTCATGTATGGCATTCAATAAAATTACGTTTATTTTTGATATTGTGGAATTGTATCAGGTTATCCGTCCCAAGGGGTTGAATTAGAGAGAAGTGGAACAGAAATGGAACATTTAAACATGGTGCAGGTGGCCGTGGGAACGACTTAAAGCGTCTGTGGATAAGATAGCGAGGTTTTAGCACCTTTCCGACTCCGACTTCAACTCCGAGAATGAATTGCAGTCCGCTGTAGACATCCATGATAAAAACGATTTGATAGACGTTTTCAATTGACGTTTTCAACTTTGTGGCAGAATAATTTAGACTCGTAATCGGAAGTGCACATAAATCGCAAATATTATACATGTAGTCGTGTTTCAAGTTGTAACGACTAGTATTACGACTTCAATATTCATTATTTATCCGCACTTCCGATTTATAAGGCCAAATTTTCGTGTTTGACGAAATGAAAACGTCTATCAAATCGTTTTTATCAAGGATGTCCATAGCGGACTGCAATTCATTGTCGTAGTTGATGTCGGAGTCGGAAAGGTGCTAAACCTCGCTATAATGCCAGAATTTCCGTGAAAGTCTCAACCACAATGGGTTAAAATAGCCATAATCGGCATTCCACATTCATGAAGCACAGTACACTTCTTTTCTTCCCTGTCGAAACACGACCTAATTAGGACAGCACGTCTTAGCGAAATCTGCCAATAACCCATGTTTTAGTCCAAATCGTATCCATGGCAACCGTTTCATTGCTCGGTTAGTGATACCCCGATCAATGACATAGATTTATAAGGACACCGGGGGATTCCTTCAAGGTCATGGCCATCACTCATACTTCGTACGTGTTCGGTAGATTAGGGGGCGTCTCATCATTAGGGAGGTTTAGGAAATGGACGATAACGTAAACGATATGGAAATGACGTCACGTTGCATTCAAATTCCAGCACGGGATCATCCTGGCCTAAAAATGTACTACCTCAACAGTCAAGATGGCCTAATGGACCAATGATATGAGCATGGAATGGTTCTAGGGAGTTCACCAAGAAAGCAAGCCCAACAACGATCAAGACTTCCTTCATATTCCTCACAACTACATAGGCCCTACTGTGTATTCCATGTCCAGTTATCAGAAGGGTATGGCATGCATGGCATTATGATGTCATCCTTTCCTTTCACTCATGGGTTTACCCATTACGGTAAGTGATATAAGTAGGCCTTGGACAGAGAACAACAGGGAAGTTCCACGACATGATTTTCTTGTGAAGTCAATCTGTGGTGTGACCACCGGATTATCTTTTGTTAAATTAATCTGGGCCACTTCCTGTCAAAATGAATAACTCTTCAAGAGAGTCAATACGGTATACGAAATGCTGATTTTGGCATGGTGTGTATTGATTGATCATGACTTTCTTTTGGATGGTATGCCGCACTTTTGGGCAGCGAACGAGAATAAGTACTGAGAATATCAGTTAGTTCTTAGTTACCACTCGCTCCCTTCGTCACCACACACAAAAATTTGTGTGTGAAGGAGGGGAGGGGGCACTAAGAACGCTTGGTTTTCTCAGGAATTCGATGCACAAGCGGAAACTGGCCTTTACACACATTGAAGGTTAAAATCCACCGTCACTGATTACGGTCAATAAAATCAATGCCTCCCTCATTTGACCCTTGTGACTCACCCTCCCCGTCATCAAGGGTCCTGATCTTGTCTACCCTATTTGCTGATATTTCATGGTCCTAGTGGACTCTTTAATCAAAAGACGTTCCATTAACTTGTCTTATAGGAAACATTGTGTTCCCTTAGAGTAATGACTTCAGCCATTGACTTGTGATTCAGAGCTGATCTTCCCCTATATCCTCGTGTCCTTGTCCTTCTTGTGACCCCTATTCATCAGGGAAGTCCCTACTGATATGTGGTCTGCAGACAGAATTACAAAAAGGCACAATCTGATTGCGCTTGGCTTTTCCATGTTCATGTACCAAGAAATCATGCCCAGCAGTGCAATTTTTCATCTGCACCCAACGGCCTTCAGTGTTCAGTACTCGGCCTAATCTGACCAACAGTGATCTCAAGAGCCAACAGATTATTACTATCAATATTGAAAGTGGTAGATGAAATACCAATACCAGTATAATAGTTGTAAGTGGCGAGAATGTATAATTTCAAGGGCAATATAAACTGTACTATGATGCCAGTGTCCTTCCAATGACCCCACACCCAGTTGGTAACCATTGACGTCACGAACTCGATTCACTCGTGATGACCTCATATGAACGTAATTATGAGGTCACTGCATGTGTTACCATCACACCGGCATCGGGTTTCTTTAGCTACGAGCTGTGACACTTTGGCCTTGAGGTAAAACCGAAAGAGGTTCTCTCGCAAATGAAGCCATTTTTACATCAGTATAAAGTTGGAAACAAAAAACGGAACCAAATGCCGGTCATTTTTTTAGTTAGATTTACAAAGGGACACACCATGCGACTTGAGAGACAGCAGTTCCTGACGTTACATTGGAGGCTATTGCAGTGTATAAAGTACCACTCAACCCCGTAGGTCACGCCCTGGGCACAATGTCGGAATTTGGAGTCTGGACATTCGTTCTAGCAGCATTTTCCAGTAGGCCACTACCACAAATGACTGTGAAGCAGTTTTCAGAATG
>NMRB01000455.1:229272-241423 GCA_002633025.1 Notospermus geniculatus
TTGGACAGAGGAACTAATTATCACTGCCTTTGTCTTAAGTAAGGTCTCCTCTGATTTGCTAATAAGAATCATCCCTCTGCTGTAACCAGTAGCCAAGCAAGGGCTTGATGAACAAAGGAATAAAAAAATGTACCCCTGAAAGTGGACCACCTGGACTTCTAAACTGCTAAGTATACTTCACATTACACGAAAGGCAAGGGCCACACATGTTTTTAGTACTCTAGCAGATGCCTACAGTGCAATCAGGTGCCATATCTAGATTCATACATGTTACGTGGGGCAGGAGGAGTATGTCAACACAATCATGTGCTCGAGGCTATTCCACCCCCCAGGGGGTGGAAAGCCCCCCAAGTACAAAGTCTTCGGGAAAACTATTTTAAATTAGTAGTCTAGCATATATTATGATAAAGATGGTTATGCCAAACCTGAGTTTCTGATCAGAATATGTAATGAGTAAGTTCCACTACCCCATAGGGCGTGGAATGGCCCCAATGGCATATTTACAGAAATCTGTTGCCTAATGCCCCTTTGCCAGGTTGAAAGGATGTTTTATTTAAAGTAGCAAACTGTAGCCAGTAAAAATAAAGAATGCATGCGAATTTTGAACAGTAATAGCCACTTTTATACATTTTTTGTACAGGGGTGGAATAGCCCCAGATCACTCGCCCGGACCCAAGGGGCTTTTAATCTAATTAGTGCCAAAAATACCTACAATATCACTAAAGTTCCTATATCACTTTACGGGTATATATTAACATTTAATTGTGGCAGAAAGTTGTTTTGCTAACTATCCATGCTTCGGAGTAATTTTGATTTGTATGAAGTAGGGTGTGGAATGGCCCCCCAGCCCCCTACTAAGACAGCCGTAAACAATTAGGATGATTAAGAAGCTGACAACTGTATCCTCAGAAACAGGTCATAAGTGTCAAGTGGTTTTAGGCCTATACCGATATTCCTACTGTGGGCATCTGGTGATCTGGGTACAATTCAGCCTTCTTGGCTTGTGACCTGAAGTGAGGCACTTTAATGGTTCTGCGTCTGGTTGGGAGTAATTTGTGATCAATGTTGTACTTAGGGAAATCAGGGGCTTATCTTTTTGCAGTAGGGCTAAAAGTCACCCTTCTTACATCCCAGTGAAAACTGTTACCTTACACTCACAGCAAAAGATCATACCAATCTAATGTTAGGCTTAACGTAGGCCTATGGTAGCCGATCTGTGATTCAACCAGTCCTCCTAGCCCTTTATCATCATTCTACATACTGACATTCGTCTGAATACTACTTGTGGTATTATCTCGTAAGGATAGGTAAAATCACTGTTTAAAGGACTTCAATGGTGGACGTACTTTAAGCTAGGAATCCACTG
Source organism: Notospermus geniculatus (assembly GCA_002633025.1). Taxonomy (NCBI): domain Eukaryota; kingdom Metazoa; phylum Nemertea; class Pilidiophora; order Heteronemertea; family Lineidae; genus Notospermus; species Notospermus geniculatus. The sequence goes on from NMRB01000455.1 coordinate 230,639, forward strand.
CTGATTTTCTGCGTTGCAACTCGCTTTGCAACCTGCTACCTGCGACTGAATACGACCGCAAGGAATCGATACCGGTCGCCGACCGATTGCCGACTGAAATTGACCACACCTTCGCCATTGGTGGAAATCAAGTCGAGCGAGTCCACTAGGGCGATCGAGTGGCCAGTTGCAACGCAACCCAGTTGCAAAGCAAGTCGCAACGCAAAATCAGCTTGAAAATCAATGGTGGATTCCTAGCTTTATGGTGATTTTATTTTTCAATCACATGTAGACCCGATACAGGGTATCCCAAACACACAGCCGCATTGTAGAATAGCCAGAAATATGGCAGTGCTATTTTTGGGGCGCCCTGTCAAATAGGCCTGCACAAGGTTTTTACTTCTCTCTTTTTGGATAGGCCGAAGTAATTATCTATTCCCCCCAACATGTCAAATCGAATTGGACCGAAACGTGGTGTCATATAGGTCATCTGACCAATGGGTATATATACCAAGTTTCAGATCAGTAGCCCCAGCGGTTACGAAATGTGCCCTGCTAATGGATGACGACGACGACGGACACTGCACCATTGTAAGAGCTCACCCTGGTGAGCTCAAAACAGGTCTCAGTTACAGACATTGTTGAAATGATAGACATTGTTGAGTTAGGAGGTCTGAACCGATCATCTATCCTGTATGGGCGCTTGATTAGTGGCACATGGCACATATCTGCTTTGTTTTGAAGTACGTTGTTTTAGGGCCAACTTGAGTTGGATGGATGGAGAACCCGAGAAGTACAAAGTAGTCGATCATTTCATTTTGCCATTTCGTCATTTTGTCGTTTTGCTGTTTTGCCACAGCCTTCGTCACCACACACAAATTTTTGTGTGTGGTGACGAAGGCTGTGACGAAGGCTGTGACGAAGGAGGGGGCACTAAGAACGCTTGGTTTTCTGAGGAATCCGATGCACAAGCAGAAAACTGGCCTTTATACACAGTGAAGGTTAAAATCCACCGTCACTGATTACGGTCAATAAAATCAATGCCTCCCTCATTTGACCCTTGTGACTCACCCTCCCCGTCATCAAGGGTCCTGATCTTGTCTACCCTATTTGCTGATATTTCATGGTCCTAGTGGACTCTTTAATCAAAAGACGTTCCATTAACTTGTCTTATAGGAAACATTGTGTTCCCTTAAGCCTCGGTTATGTCGCCCTACGCTGTGATAGAAATAGCGTCAACTAGTTGCCACTGATAACTTATGTCGCCACCGACTAGAAAAATACCGATCGGTCGCAACTACCTGGAACTAGTTTATCGCCGTCTTTTGAGTGCTTATGTCGACACAGATTTCTTTTGATTTTAAGTAAGTTGAACATGTGCGACTTTCAGGATCTGGATATTTTTAGTTTGCAACTAGTTGGCAACCAGTTACTCGCTGACGCCCGAGAGCTTATGTCACCTTGTAGTTGTGACTAATTAGTTCCAACTACGCGCCGATTATCAGTTGCCAACTAGTTCTGACTGTACGTAAGGGTGACATAAACGAGGCTTTAGAGTAATGACTTCAGCCATGACTTGTGATTCAGAGCTGATCTTCCCCTATATCCTCGTGTCCTTGTCCTTCTTGTGACCCCTATTCATCAGGGAAGTTCCTACTGATATGTGGTCTGCAGACAGAATTACAGAAAGGCACAATCTGATTGCATTTGGCTTTTCCATGTTCATGTACCAAAGGAACTCAAAGAAATCATGCCCAGCAGTGCAATTTTTCATCTGCACCCAACGGCCTTCAGTGTTCAGTACTCGGCCTAATCTGACCAACAGTGATCTCAAGAGCCAACAGATTATTACTATCAATATTGAAAGTGGTAGATGAACTACCAATACCAGAATATAATAGTTGTAAGTGGCGAGAATGTATAATTTCGAGGGCAATATAAACTGTGCTATGATGTCAGTGTCCTTCCAATGACCCCACACCCAGTTGGTAACCATTGACGTCACGAACTCTATTCACTCGTGATGACCTCATATGAACGTAACTATGAGGTCACTGCATGTGTTACCATCACACCGGCATTGGGTTTCTTTAGCTACCAGCTGTGACACTTTGACCTTGAGGTAAAATCGAAAGGTTCACTCACAAATAAGAACCATTTTTACATCAGTATAAAATTGGAAACAAAAAACGAAACCAAATGCTGGTCATTTTTTTAGTAAGATTTACAAAGGGACACACCATGTGACTTGAGAGACAGCACTATTCCTGACGTTACATTGGAGGCTATGCCAGTATACCACTCAACCCCGTAGGTCACGCCCTGGGCACAATGTCGGAATTTGGAGTCTGGACATTCGTTCTAGCAGCATTTTCCAGTAGGCCTACCACAAAGGAATGTGAAGCAGTTTTCAGAATGTAACTTGCATTCTGAAAACTGCTTCACATTCGTTTGTGGTACCCACGTAAGGCCTTCCGGTCAGTAGATCTCATCGGATTGGGAAAAGTGTGTCATCATTGCGCATGTGTGAGTTTCATTATCCGACTGGTGGGAAAAATGTAAATAGATGATGGAAAATGACCACGATGTTTACAAGGCTTTTTTGCCACTTGGCCCCAATCTTCAGTCCTCAGTCCACCTCATCAGCTTGACAACTCAACTTACGTGGAAATGGCAGAGTTTCTACCAATTTATGACAAACAAATCTATTGTTTTTCATCGACAGCTGTTAACATGCCACGCCTCAATGGAAACACTCAGTGTCATCTCTCTCTGAAATCTGTGACCTGTTTTATGATCAGTTATGAATATGGTAACATGTGCAGGCAATGGGGCACGTGTCAAATCACTTGGATTATTCTACTGTCATGACTGCGGTGGGAGTGTGGTCTTATCTGGATTAGATGGTTCTTCAGATACAGTCCATATCCAAATGGCATCACAACCTGCAATTCTCAATCCAGCTTTCATGTTGGGTAATTGAAATAAAAAGTGTGGAGATGAAATATTTGAAAAAAATAGTACATGTAACTTAGGCTGAAATTCTCATTATACATGTATATATTTTAATGTCCCAGACATTAAAATATATATAATGAGAATTTCAGCCTCAGTTACTATTTTTTTCAAACATGTTGGCCTAGATATAGAGAAACACTCTCAAAGATCAGTATTGGTGTCCCCCGAGGGATTGTTTTGCGTCGGTGCGCACACATGAATTATGAAAAATACTGTGAACCAATTGGTGGACAAACGTACAACACAATAGATGATTTATGATTCAGAGGGTTGCTGCTTCACGGTTATATTGCCATCAAACAGAGAGACAAAATATATAATATGCAACTTATCAATAATAAATCTCTGTTGACATCGCACTGAAATATCAATCTTACATCAATTGACAATATTCTGACTTTACTCCAGAACGCGGTGTTTTGTTCGGTGCAGAGCACTTTGAAGTGACATTGAAACGTGTAAAAAGCCAATGCAAATGTTTTTAGAAGCTCAAGTTCTGAAGTGAATGCATCCGACAATCCAAGTCATCCTGAGAACATCAGGGTTCTTAGTGCTCGCTCCCTTCGTCACCGCACACAAACAGGGCGCAAGCGCTAAGAACCCCTGACGTTCTCAGGATGATCCACGTGATCCCCATTCATTTCTGATTGCAGGGATGAGCATAGACTCTTGCCCTTCATGTTCTACATTCTGCCCCGAAGGAAAGAGGTATTTCTATCTCTTCATCATCAACATCTTCCATTCATAGCTCGAGGGATCATCGCACTCTGCCACGAAATGAAATACAAATGATGCTGTTGGTGATTTTTATCAAGGAATGCTGTGACATTTACAGAGGTTTAAGATTTTACAAGATAAGTAGTGCGACCTGTGGCACTTCTCACTGCATGGCCAGGATATTCAAAGGAAACAACACGTTTTTAGTCCTTCACCATTAGTTGGTGAGCTAAATGTAGCCATTTGCCATCATCATTGATGGCTTCCAACATACATGACATATTCTTGTTACAGGATTTCAAAACCGCTCCGAGCAGAACCTTGTTAATGGTAATGTTGACGAAGGTCAATGGCGGGAGAAAAATATTGCAACGACAGGATGACAAACAAAAGAGCAATCATAGCAACCGGCGATGAACCTCACGTTTCATTGTCGTCATGTTATTCCATTACACTATTACAATTTCCATTGAGAATTGCCTCAAGCTTATGAATTCATCACAACACGTCACGATTACCAATCGATATTCCCTTACTATTGGTAATGTGACATGATGAAACGGCAGTGTAACTTATAATCGGGAAATATCGACTCCGAGATCCCGTAACCAGGGTAGGTTAGCTAAGAGTTCATCTTTCAATAGAGGGTTCCAACTGGGAGATTACCAGCATGGCGTATAGGTTCATGTACTGGAAACTGTAGAGTTAAGTTCCAAGTTAAAGTGACTCTATCACCTTAAAAATTCCTTTGATCTCGATGTAGTATTGATTCCTTTATGACTTCAGCGCAAATTATGACGTAATTAGTAGCTTTAAGATAAATGAGAGATAATGCTATAGGAGGATTATCAAAATGAAATATGTCAAAACAGTGTGTGATGGAAAGTTCGCCCATTGTCATGAAATTAGTAAAGTCAAGTCTCACAAAATGATGTTGTGTACTGTGTCCATCCTGGATGTCCATCCTCCAACAGCAGGGGTTTTTACCTCGCTCCTCTCCAGCCACTCACAGAAGATGTGAGCGAGACCAAAGCCCTGGAGGATGGTTATGTCAGTTTATGTATCTACTGGTATGTCCCCCAGGGGCGGATCCAGAATCATAGTGGGAAAGAGGGGCACAGCCAGCGCACATCGTGGAAAACCTCGGTCAAATTTTAACATCTTTTCAAAATTTCGCAATTTCCCGGTCAATTTTAAAGGTTTTCCACAAAATAGAGGGGGCAAGGGCCGGGTGTGCCCCCCCCCCTTGGATCCGCGCCTGTCCCATGTTGCTTCAGCATCATCTGCTGCTGAACCTCTCTCCTCCAAAGATGAGGATATCATTTGGCCTATCTTCATTTCAGACATCGCTACATGTATCAGGCTTACAACATATTTCAATTCTTGAATTTATACAATGTACTACAAAGTGTTTTGGTTTTCCATCTTGTACGTCATCAAGACACTTGATCCCCACTCTGAGAAAGAAAAAATAGCTCTTTTTGTATATCTTCATAAAATACGGGTGAAGGCCGTTCAAAGACCGCACTTGTATCAAAATTCAAATATCATGCATAGGTCGGATTGGGAATTCAGCCAATAGTCCAAGGCATCAATACAATAGGGGATATTTTCCATCTAACCATCTGTATTTTGTTAGAAAATAAGCCGAGCTATGGAGCCAACCTCTCCTGGATCGAATAATATACATCAATATTATTGCAAAGCAATGTTGAATGTGGGGTGGCACGCTGCTGAAGCCATTATCACCTGGTTGGTGACAGGGATGCCCCCCCCCCCCCCCATGACCANGTTCGTGTAGACTGCCCCGGGAAAGATTATGGTCACTTTCCTTCCATCTGATGACGTGCACTGACTGGTTGGGGGGGGGGGGCATCCCTGTCACCAACGGGGAGAGATAATGGCTGTGGTAAGTTTCACTGGTGACGAATGGAACTCTAGGTACCAAGTTACAATCCAGTAGCATCTGGGTTTGTCTTGTGTGTCCTTTGGCAATGCGCTTCACTCCGAATCCCACAATAGAGGGAGTTGAGACCAAATGATTGGGTACATGTATGTAGACTGGTCCCCTGCCTCGAAACGCTGCGCTATACGAGAGCGTTTCGAGGGCAGGGGACCAGTCTATTGGATGTGGGGAACATGATCTTGATTCCACATTTCACCTATCCAGTATTCGCATATGTTCACTGGTGGCTTACTGATTTCAATACTAGCTGAAATATACATGTAGCTGTGCATATCCATGGTGGCGGCTTTAATGGATGGCCCCTTGCCGAGCCTTCAAAGCATTTCCGTGACTATCGGTGTTATTTTTAGAAAGTAATGAATGCCAATGCCATTCTCCGATCACTGCTAAATGGATTAGAGTTGACATCCAACATCGGTAGCCGTATTGATATTGGAAGTTACCAAGGATACCGTTTGCAATGGATGGGTTAACTAGATTTTTTCATTCAGTCAGTACATGTTATAAAGTTGTATGAATAGATTGTCGTTGATGTATTAGTTAATGCACTATCCCAGCCCCAATCCACGAGAGACTTTCATTGGTAATATTAACGCATTCTGTGCCAACTGGAGTCGGTGTAACGTCTTTGAATGTTCCCCATCTGTGAGTTCCCCCCGATTTGTCTGACGGAATAAGCTGCGACTTGACAATAGAGGGGATACAAAGCGATGTGTAGATCTATCTGCCATCGTTTCCGAAACAATGAGAGGGGAACGGGGAACACATACATATGCCGAACACCCGCAGGTGCAACACGACATTTGGCCAAACCGGGATGGAACTTTGTTCACCAGATCGTTAATTGGACCACCCTGTACGTAACCCTGTACTGTCACTGACACCAAAATCTGTTAATTGCACCTACAAGGTGTAACAATAAAGGTGTCCCTGTCTTTTGGTCTCCATATATATATATATAATATTGATTTGTTTAATTACTTGGACCACCCTGTAGAGTATTCCTATAAACACCAAAATTTGTTAATTGTAACTTGTCTCTGGTGCTATTATCTGTTTCTCATTCATCTAACACATGCTAAAGCCGTGATTACTCTATAATTTAGCGGGTCATCATTACATACCCAACGAAAAGCGCTCCATTGGTACTCGCATCGGCAGAAGCTTCACCTCAAGTTGGAGCAGAATTTCAACACATTTCCTGTATGAAATGTACATGAAAGGTATATCACAGAGGGAACTTCATAATGGTCGACATTGATTTGGGCTTCTGCTTTTCACTATGATTGCATGCAAGGAGGCTCGTTAACCCATCAATTGCCAGCTCTAATGAAGCGAATTCACTGACCGTTTCACGCTGTGACCTGAGTCAGACGAGTTGGTGGGTTGGTCTTGGTGGAGCCAAATCCGCCAAGGCCTTGGTTTCTATTTCGAGAAAATGTAATGGAATAGAAGAAGGTCAATACCGTACGAAAAGGAATGTACAGATTGATTTCAATGGCATTTCGAGAAGGGATACTTTTAAATGTGAAAGGCTCTTGATATTTGAGGAAGGATCAAATTACAATCGTGCAAGCCAACACCTTGCTGATGGTACCGGCGTACGTGCGACCAATGCAACATCAACATGCAGAGTATCTGAGTTGAAATAAAGTAATTCACACTGATTTATCTTCACTGCTAATTAATTACATGTAACACATTAACACCAATTAAGAGTCAGAATGAGACTCCCCCTGGCTCGTTTTCCTGCCACCAGGAGGTGCTCCTTGGGGCAGTATTTCTTGGAGTTGTTATATCAGGCTGTACCAAGACTGAACCATGCCTGAAGGTGAGTTCATTTGAGGTAAATAAGGAACTGACCAGCAGGTTTTAATCTCAAAAACGATCTGTTTTCATCAAATTGACGTTAGCTGGTATAACACCTGCAAGTTGGTTCCATGCAGGCGTGTGGGATAAGCATGCAAAGTACGGTTCCAGCTTCTCCTATACCGCTGCCTTTGGTTTCCATTCAATAGCCACCATCACTCCTTTTTGTCCCCCGGAGCCCTCGGAGGGGGACTTGAAAATACCGGCCGTCCGTGCGCCTATGCCGCTCGCCGCTCGCCGCTACTAGTCCCTTCCGCTCTATAACTTAAGAACGACTGAAGATTTTGGATTCATATTTGGTGGAGGGATGTATCACGGGCCAAAGGTGTGTCGCGTGAAAGAATCGGCCAAATCCGATTCTCCACTTTGCCACCAGGGGGCCGAAAGCCAAAACACAAAAACTGCGATCACGCCTTTAATACTGAATGGAATTTCTCGAAATTTTTATGGTAGGCTCATCTAGCAAGGGTACATAACATATCATACGGGTTTTCAATTTAATTCATTTTTCAGCCCTCTAGGGGGCGCTTTGTAAAAACCACATAAGTTCCCTTCCGCTCTGTAACTTCTGAACGACTGAAAATATTGGGTTGATATTTGATGGGGGGATGTACCATGGGCCAACGGTGTGTCGCGTGAAAGAATCGGCCAAATCTGATTCTCCACTTTGCCACCAGGGCGCCAAAAGCCAAAACACAAAAACTGCGATTACGCCTTCAATACTGAACGGAATTTCACAAAATTTTTATGGTAGGCTCATCTAGCAAGGGTACATAATATACTCTGCGGGTTTTCAATTACATTCATTTTTCAGGCCTGTAGGGGGCGCTTTGTAAAAACCACATAAGTTCCCTTCTGCTCTGTAACTTCTGAACGANTGCCGAGCCTTCAAAGCATTTCCGTGACTATCGGTGTTATTTTTAGAAAGTAATGAATGCCAATGCCATTCTCCGATCACTGCTAAATGGATTAGAGTTGACATCCAACATCGGTAGCCGTATTGATATTGGAAGTTACCAAGGATACCGTTTGCAATGGATGGGTTAACTAGATTTTTTCATTCAGTCAGTACATAAAGTTGTATGAATAGATTGTCGTTGATGTATTAGTTAATGCACTATCCCAGCCCCAATCCACCAGAGACTTTCATTGGTAATATTAACACATTCTGTGCCAACTGGAGTCGGTGTAACGTCTTTGAATGTTCCCCATCTGTGAGTGTCCCCCCCCGACTTCTCTGACGGAATAAGCTGCGACTTGACAATAGGGGGGATACAAAGCGATGTGTAGATCTATCTGTCATCGTTTCCCAAACAATGAGAGGGGAACACAGACATATGGAAACACCGGCAGGTGCAACACGACATTAGGCCAAACCTGGATGGAACTTTGCTTTATACCAGATCGTTAATTGGACCACCCCGTATGCCTACACTGTCACTGACACCATTGCACCTACAAGGTGTAACAATGAAGGTGTCCCTGTCTTTTGGTCTCCATATATATAGGACCACCCTGTAGAGTATTCCTATAAACACCAAAATTTGTTAATTGTAACTTGTCTCTGATGCTATTATCTGTTTCTCATTCATCTAACACATGCTAAGCCGTGATTACTCTATAATTTAGCGGGTCATCATTACATACCCAACGAAAAGCGCTCCATTGGTACTCGCATCTGCAGAAGCTTCACCTCAAGTTGGAGCAGAATTTCAACACATTTCCTGTATGAAATGTACATGAAGGTACCGTATATCACAGAGGGAACTTCATAATGGTCGACATTGATTTGGCCTTCTGCTTTTCACTATGATTGCATGCAAGGAGTCTCGTTAACCCATCAATTGCCAGCTCCAATGAAGCGAATTCACTGACCATCTCACGCTGTGACCTGAGTCAGACGAGTTGGTCTTGATGGAGGCAAGTCCTCATGTCGAGAATATGTATATTGGAAGGTCAATACTTACAAAAAGGAATGTACAAGTATGATTTCAATGGCATTTCGAGAAGAGATACTTTTAAATGGGAAAGGCTCTTGATATTTGAGGAAGGATCAAGTTACAATCGTGCAAGCCAACACCTTGCTGAATGGTACGCGGCCGCGGGACCATTGAGGTACCTCCATGCTGGGACAATGCACAACAGAAATCCTGAACATTGTGGGTGTAATTCTCACCGCAGACCGAGTTGAAATAAAGTTATTTACATGTACATGTATTTACATTATCTTCAACGTTAATTAATTACATGTAACACATTAACACCAATTAGTGGGAATGAGACTCCCCCTGGCTCGTTTTCCTGCCACCAGGAGGTGCTCCTTGGGGTGTTCCAGGCTGTACCAAGACTGAACCATGCCTGAAGGTGAGTTCATTTGAGGTAAATAAGGAACTGACCAGCAGGTTTTAATCTCAAAAACGATCTGTTTTCATCAAATTGACATTAGCTGGTATAACACCTGCAAGTTGGTTCCATCAGGCGTGTGGGATAGGTAATATCGAAGCATTCGAAGTAATGTTCCAGCTTCTCCTATACCGGAACTCTGCCTTTGGTACCGTATCCATTCAATAGCCCGGCACCATCACTTCTTTTTATGTTTCGGGTCCTAAATGTAGACCCGAAAACGAAGAGCTGTACGTTTGTTGTTCCCTCTGCTTAGCTAATAGGCCTATTACAGGTAGAATTTAGTTCCACCACACCGAGAATCGCACCCACGACCTCTCGAGTAAGAGGCGCCAATGTTCCACTGCATCTAGCTATACTCTCTGTCAGCAGAAAGATTGCAGTTCACGTCATTCATTTGCCTAGACAAAACATCGGCACCAGGCAAGAGGTTACGTTGATTGCAAACATCAGCTGGGTACATAGGCCTATGTAGGCCTATTCTTCAAAGAAGACTGTATAAATAGCTGATCAGACAATGTTTTGTCTCTTCGTCGCCAGTTCAGACACGGCCTCTTCGTGTTGAAATGAGTATAAGGATAAATCCAAACGTTTCCTTCAAGTGGGGATTATTCGGAGATTTTGCAAGGTCGGGCAGGTTAGAGGCCCTATTTTTAAGCTCAGTGTTGCATAATCACTGGGGTCGCAATGGCTGAGATACGACAGGGAGAGAATTTACCCATTCTGTCATGGGGGAAACAATCATTCAATGTCAATAAATCTTATGTTATGTCCCAACAAGTCCAGTCCCCAAAGGCCTACCATTTTGTGGTGTCGTCTATGCCCCCTACTGC
>NMRB01000455.1:248084-281930 GCA_002633025.1 Notospermus geniculatus
CATGTCACTTTGGTTCACACGCTGCAGCCCAGATAAACATTAGGCCTCGTGACAAATGGGATCATAAATCACACCTGAGGTAGGCCTATTACCCTTAGTACATGTACCTAATTGGTAGGCCTACCAACCATTTTCACTGTCGACTTGAGAAGATGGGGTGGGTCTTGGATCTTGAAATTGGGTCTTGGATCTCGGATCTTGGATCTTGAATTAGGGTGTCCCGTTCATTTGTTAGGGGTCACTAAATGTTCAGACTAAGCAATGCATGGTAGTGTGTTCTGATCATGCAGTTGAAAAGCCTATGGATAAAATTTAGGCCTAGACCTGTAAAAGCATGGCTTCACTGGCCATTATATGAGCATATCCTGGTATTTATTGGCATAGTGGCACAGCATGTCCACTTTATTATCAGGTCTGAATAAAAACCTAGTCGCCATTTGTGTTGTCAAGTATTGATTCATCTCTACTGTTTCCCCATTACCGGCTGGTTTATTGCATAGAATCGTGGAGCCCAGTAACCACCAATGAGAATGGCCCTAAGCAGGTTATGAATGGGAACGAGTGACAGCTCTGTGATGTGGCGTTTCATATCATGATATTGATTTCCATAATGAATATGTTTGAGATCAATATTCCACACACGAAGCCATGTACATGATTTCCTAATTTACCGAACTGATATCTGAATGCACTGGTTTCAGATTCAGATTTGACTCTATGTATACCTCCCGTCATCATCATTTCATTTTATTGGCAACTTTCTCTGATTCGAGTTCTCTCCTCCACATGCAATTCACCGAGGTTATTAGCAGAAAATTTATGTTTCGAAACGACAGTTGGAAAATGCAGCATTGCTCACAAGAAATCCCGCGCACCGATGTATCCAACTGTTTGAAAGAAAACATGGTTTTGTTTGATTGGTTTAAATTCAGCGCATGGCAACAATGATCCTTGAGAGTGATTCAGGTACGTTTTATAAACGATGGGAGGAATGGGGCACCATTTCTGGGGTGGAACGTGGACGGACAATAGACCGTGTGCATTCATCCGAACAGAACAGCTGATTCACTATTGTAGTCGTTCATATATTTGGGAACATCAGGTGGAAATAAGATTCCTAGACACACAGGTCACACGCCGTCTCATGAGGCTGCCTTTCAAATGCAAATTTCCGCACAAGCCAAAACTTGCCGCCCTTTCCAACGAATCCTGCAGCATCATGTTGTGTCCTGGTTTTGCAAAATCGAGGGGGTGTAGCATTCTGTGATGTACCTTCACTGCACGGGCCATCTCCAAGGAAGGTTAAAACAGGTACCGGTACATGTATCTTGTTACCCACCTGTCTACCGCATGGGGACATCTGAACTTTAGGTATCCTGTAAGTAGGCCGACTCAGGCCTGTAAATTGTAGGCATACATGTTGTATAATTAGAGCCTGCTGGTGTTCCACTTCTTCCTAACCTTGTCAGATAAGAATAAGAAGGGATTTCAGTGTTGAAAAAATCGTTTCTTTTCTTTCGTTGCATCAGATCTTGCTTTGACTTTCAGTCTACATGTGGCGAGGAAGTGCTGGAATGGCACCTTTCTTTCCCCATGTACCAGCATAACAGGCATCATGGTATTGATTTCCTTATCCTGTATGTAAACACATTCTGACCTTGACCGTAAAATGAGGCGATGCTGGAGGCAGAGCGTAAGCAGAGAGAGGATCGAATACAGGCTGCCGAGCGTTGATGGCGATGGAGGAATCGATGGTATTATTAGTTCGTAAGGCATCTTCTTCATTGTTATATTTCATTATGATTCACAAGGGCCCTTGTCAACGCACTCCTTCAGTATCATCAGTGTCATGTTTTAAAATAAAATCAATTTGATGGTACTAGAATAGCACGCCTCCAACCCTTTCACTCTCGGGGTATGCTGAGCTCGAAAGAGGTTATTTTTAACGAGGAGAATGGGGTGATATAATTTCCAATTTGCATTGCTTCCACCAGTTTCTTTTTAAAGAATCACTGGTTGGGCTTGGAATTTTTCGGTTTGTTTGCCACTCCTTTCTGTTCGTTACCAAAATAAAACATAGCATTATCTTATCCTATCTCTATTGTAAATTGTTGAAAAAACAGATAAATTGCCTTTGATGTGATAATCTTTGTGGTAGATATTTTGAGCCGAATTTTTTACCAAAGAACAGCAGGCATTTCCTTGTTCTATCTCTCTCTCTGTAGACAGTCGTTCAAATCCATGTTACTCTGACCGCCATACTTCCCTCACACTTCATTTCAGTGTGTAGATTTCCTGGGATTGCGTGTATCACGTCATGGTCCACACGATTCTAACCACGTGGTGGAGCACGCTTCCTTGAAGAGGTATAATTATCACTCGTGTCATTGCCCATGATGCTGTCTAATTTTCAAATTCCAGCTCCTTAGAAGAATGAAAGAGGAGTGTGAAAAAGTGTGCCAAGACCCCTCCATCAGTCAGTCTGCAGATGTTTGTATTGTCCTACACGAAATAGGTTCATCAACCATCAGTTCTAACTGACGTAAAAGAATAAACGTTAGAATTTGAGCAGCCATTCTTCCCCTACTGGGAGCTGCCACGTGCCACCGAAAATGGCAAGAGCTATTCAACATTGTCTTTGTGTTTGGGATGCTTATCCAGAGCCAAGGGCGCCAGGTCACAGGCATTCTTTCCCGCCACAATCCTTGTATCTGATTGCTGGTTATCACCCCGCAGCATTTCCAAATAGAGCTCAGCTCTAGGTCAGCTCTGCATAACGCCTTTGTCATCCATTCAAAATGCACTCAATGGCTACTGATATAGCCTTTGTAATCACGGAACAGATTCATCCACAAATTTTAAGTGCTCTATTGAATTCAGTTTGGCACGAGCCTCTTGTCATGGGTTGTGGCACGCGCCGATTTTGGCGCGTGTACCACAATGCGGCAACAACGGTCAAATGGACCAGAGGAGGCATGGGGTGGCGGCAGCTGGGTATGGACCAGCAGATTGAGGATTGACAAAGGACCTTTGCTATTTATACAGCAAACACAAATTTTCTAAATCTGTCAGCCAGGTGATGCTTCAATATCCCACCTTGACCCCAAATCATAGGTTCCCCTTTTCCAGTGTAATTTTGGGCAGTGCCGTAGGTTTGAGATCATATCTTTTAGTTTTACCTGAAATAGCCAGAAATGTGACAATCATGGTGTTCCATTCTACCCATTGAAATAAAGCTGATATCCAACTCCAAACTTTCCCGGTAGAACAGTTCTTCTGAAGGATGTGGCATTGCATTGCAATGTTGGTATGCTACTACACTATTCAATTGGAATGTTAATAACTAGCGGCCGATTTCATCCAAACCCGAGGTGGAAACTGCGGCGTGTTGATCCACGGCACGCCGTACCGGCTTTTCCGAGGGTGTGGAAACCGAGGAGGAGATGTGTACGGGATGGATTGCCTCCAGGTTCGCACATTCCAAGGTCAGCGCTGAAGATGTGCCATCTGGTTTATTTGCACGGTGGTTATCTTTACCTTAGAACCAGCGTGCTTACCTGTGTCCAGATATTTGATTCTCGCTTTAATTGCTTCACTTATCAATTCTCTTTGCCAGGTTCGCTCCACTCCATCGCTTCACTCTCTCACTTCACTGCAATACCTGTGGATGGGTGTCATTATGCCGCAAAGATGGCAGCCAATACCGAAGCCTTCTAGCCCTAGGCACGTACTGCCAAAAGATGGCAGCAAAGTTCCAGCGGACAAATGCAAAAGATTGGTGCTCAATCAAGAATGAATGGTCTGCTATGTGCATTGGGTTGGGCCGTAGGGACACCTATTTGTCAACTCCTATTATCCTGGAGTTGTGTCATGATTCAGGCCTGTCACACTCTGATCATTACATCTATGCTGAAAGGTGTCGTGTGCACACATTTCACAGTCAGTGGTCTGTGTAAGGTCAAGCCACTGACATTCCCCATTACATTGCCATTACATACCAACTTAGTAAAAAAATTACAGTCTGAAAACCAGGATTGTTGGTGGAGCAATTCAGGAAGGTCTTCCCCATGGTGTGGGGGTAAAGAATGTTTGATTTACGTCATTGGTAGAAAGTATCAATGGGCTGATGAATGGGTACGGAATGATCCAAAGGCTTGAATTTCCATTCAGATAGCTTGCTATTGTGTTTGGTGAATAACAGTCAAATGATATAGCTGAGCCTTTGTCCCATGATGTTTTTGTCCTGCGCAGTTGGCGTTGGTGAAAAAGGCCTATTCTCGCCGCCAATTGAATCCATTCTGAAGGAATTCGCAAAGATTTCTTTCCTATTTGGTGCATGAAATATTTAAAAAATAATCTCAAGGCTTTGATTTATGCCTTGCATACCTGTTGAGGAATCTTCTTTTCTTGGTCAAATTGGGCTTTAGTAAAAGGTTCTGCAGGCTTATCCTGTTGTAAACAGAAAACAAGTTTATCAGCGAAAAAACAAGTAGGCCTACAACAGGATGTCTGCACTAACTGATTGTCTTCATATTCATTTCATTCGCTATTAGGGCATCCAGGGTAGCATTGCAGAAGCACTCACATAATGATGATAGCAATCATTGACTTTCTGATTGTTTACATGAACATCTGATGATCTGACATCCCGTTTACTGACTGCGTTGTACGTTCTGAAGTATCAAAGTTGGCAGATGTCCACGGCTTGCTGCTTGTTGAGTATCACAACACATCATGGCTGTCACTCTCTTGCCTCAACAAAAAGGGAGTTTAGGACTGGTTTATAAGTGGTTGCTAAATACAGTCTTTACTCCCCAAGACAAACACAGTTTGTTGTGTGAAAAACGTGTCAGCCTGTCTCGGTGTTTTCTGCATTGTCTTTTGTGTGGCTCTCCTGCCACTTGTCACAGTCGCGTGGGTTTTGGTGCTGTTACTAGAAGTCATTGTTCGTACCTCAAGTTTTTCACAGTTTGTGCCTTCAGTTCACGTCAAAATCGTCTGGACGTGGCCAAGTAATTGCCTGGGACATACCATACTGCAATCACAGCTGAGGTCAAATCGCTGAACTGATAAACAAGGCAAACAGGCACGTCCTGAGACAATCGGGGGTTCTTAGCACTCGCTCCCTCAAGGAAGTGAGTGCTAACAACTCCTGACATGCATCGGCTTATACAGTCCAGCAGGGCTACACAAGTCGAAAACGATGTCATGATGATATTGATATCAGGATGCAGAGTAGGCAAGTCGAGAATGTCTTGTCTGGATTGTAGCACACGAGGAGGTATATTGTGGGCGTCACTATTGTCAGCACAACAAATCCTAATAATCCTTGGACCTTTCAAATACGAAAAAAACCCTCTTTTGTGCGTTTATTTAGCTCTCAGGTGAGTTGTGACGCACTTGTTTTGACTGGTATGTGCGTGACATACATCATGTGCTCAATAAACCTCCTTTGCTTGAGCTATGATCAAGTCATCACCTTGCCGTCTTGCTTGAATTGGTACTGATGACTCCGGCAATCCCATTATCCACCAAATTCCCTCATTGGGACGTATACCTCCTAGAAACACTCTTGGTTGCCTAGGTTACCACTGTTTGTAATAAAGGGGTTATGTGTTTTTCAGTGTGCTTGATATGTTAATGCTTCATTATTGGAAAATTTTTTCATATCCTGCTTTGATGAATGACACACACACTCAGGTACATTTTATACACATCTAGGGTATTGCGTGGTATAAAATAATGCCACGGACAAGTTTTGAAATTGCAGTTCAAAGTGCTTCAACGATATTGACACTTTTCCATGTGGTATGATGTCATAAGAGTTTATGAACACAACTCTGCAAGTCAGTAGGTGTGGTGTGCTGCCCTCTTTGGCTATTTTGTTGCACCTTTTAATGTGCACCATGACTGACTGAGGGATGTACAAGCATACCCGTGGGTCCATTAAATTCGGTCTCCACTGTTCGGCGCAATCAATTCTTTTCTGCATTTAGTGTGTGAATTTCTCATCGAAATCGCCGCTTCGCACACAACTATTGGTGCCACTCTTTGTTCAACATGGGTCCACATTTCACGATACAATTTTGATGGCTTCGACAAGCTGGTCTTCACTTTGTTCAAAACACTCGCTGTTTGATCAGGTCTGTTGACTATACTGGAACATTGTTTGCCCACAATGCTTGAGGTGCTCCTAGTAGCGACAGTTTCAATAGGCCTATTACCTGACCTGGTCTTGAGAATGAGAAGCCCAGGTATGGACTTGTANTCTTCACTTTGTTCACAACACTCGCTGTTTGATCAGGTCTGTTGACTATACTGGAACATTGTTTGCCCACAATGCTTGAGGTGCTCCTAGTAGGGACAGTTTCAATAGGCCTATTACCTGACCTGGTCTTGAGAATGAGAAGCCCAGGTATGGACTTAAGTAAGTTGTATGCTTACATTACAATGACCATGTTTACCTTCTGCGAGTACCCACCCACAGTCTTGGTAAGGTTTCCATGATACGAACGTATGCCACCTGATCCTACTTTTCAAATCTTTGTGCCTGGTTTTGCAAACCTCGGGAGTGTTTGGTTCCTTGTACAGGTTGATAATATGTAGTAAAAAATGACCATTAAATCACAAAAATGTTTTCGTTTCTGCAGCGGTCTCTCATCATAGGTAAAACATGCCACTTGATAGAATAATCAAATGACGTTCGCTCTCACTGGGATACATTTCACTCATGATGCACCAACGTCATGAATATTTCAACTGGTGAATCCTCACTGTGAGTGCAACATGATCAATCACTATCAGCGAACGTGGTGTCAAGGATGCATAGCATGATCATTTCTGCATAACCCCTTATGTTCCGGAGTGAAACGTTGGCGCTTGCAGGTCAAACTCCCTGTATTATCTCAATCTTTGGAAGCATTCCAATCTGAGTGCAGCAAATGCTGTGCAACAGGATTTCCTGAAACGACAGTTCTTCACCCACAGCTGCAACTACCGAAAAATAGCATATATTCAGCAGACCTGGAGCACATAGCATGCAGCATAACGGCAGCACATATTCAGCATATGCTCCACCTGTGCTGCATTTTCGAAGCAGCACACATTCAGCACATTCCAATGCCAATGCAATACTCAGATGAACTTCAACCATCATACACTTGCTGCACACAGACGCTGTCTTCTAAATCCTCGACTTCCAACCGACTCAAATTATTGGACAGTTTTATCCACCCGTTACCAACATTGCATGGAAATTGATCGCATATGAAATTATGACAGCCATCATTCCCAGGGTACTGAGTGTGTAACTTTTTTCTTGGCAGTTAATAATGATTTACTCAGCAGCGGTCACAACAACAGAATGCACAGAGGCTCTGAACACGATATCTGCTCATCCAATCATTGCAAGAGTGAATTTCAGCGAGTTGATGGTGCTAGCATTGAAATGAAGATGAGATAAGTAGGCCTAAGATGTTCCCAAGCCCTATCTATCTTTTGCGTCCCTTCCTTTGTAAGATATCAGTCAACAGTCCAGCCTATTTGTGTGAGCTTTCAAATTTACTGGTGTGCGCGAGATGAACATCCTTGCTTTTGAAAATTATCATACAATGAATGCCTAGTGGTTGTGCGGATGTAAAGTGTGTGATGATGCACGCATCATAAAGCTATTCGATATTGTTTGCCGGTTGATTTGATGACACTTGTGTATTCATGATTCATATTGCAATATCACTTTGCATAGTGTCATGCGGGTTTGCAAGAGCTGTGATTGATACTGTATGTGGGTGGATCGTGAACAAGTGTAGGCTACATGACATGCATGATGGACGTACAATGAAGTGTGAAAGAAAAATGATAATGACATGGTGTGAATGCGGAATATGCCGAGCTGTGTGTCATGTAACATTATGTCGTACCATGGACACGGTGTTGATGAATAGTGGCCTTGTGGTTCGCGGTGTCCCTTGGTGCGGATGAAAGTTACATCCCATGTTTTAGGCCATCGTTGACTTCGCAAACTCTCTCATCTTTCTAATGTTTGCTCCCTTTGTGTCTTTTCAGATGAAGTTGACATCATCGGTTACAACAGCAATCATAGTGATAGTGATGACCATAGCAGCATCCAGAGCGGGTCGAGCGACACTGGCCCCGGCGTTTGTATCATAAATACAAGAAACCTCTCGCTCTCATGAGTTCCGCAATACACACTCGGTGTCGCCACCTTAAAACAACAGTATCACCTCTAGAGTCTTAGATAGTTGTATGCAAATCTTCTAAGGGAAATCTCCAAATTTTTTAGATCTATATATGCCATCGTTATCTACGACGCCAATTCCACTTCCAGTTTTTTTCCAAGATTTTCTCCTGTATTAGGGGTACATGTATGTGTAGTTTCCTTTCTGAATTCTTTGTTAAAACAGTTGTATTAATTCAAGAGTTTCCGTATCAAATTCGATGTCATTTGGGCATTTTCATGAACACATCAACATGGTTTCAGCTACCATATCTTTTGCCTCAGACGTGTCAGACAGGGGAAATAATTCCTCATATTTGAAGTGAAACAATGTCACTTTCCGCCATTGGCGTGATATTTGGAGTATCGGTTATTTATTCAGCAGGGTGTGGTGATGATTGTTTTAGGTGGAAGTTTGCTGTGATTAGAAGTCCGTTTCAATCTTGATGTAAAAAACCCTTACTTAACAGATAACCCACTCTTTCCTTCAGTTCCTAAAGAATTATTTCACTGGGCATTCAAATGATATATCATATCTAGAGCACAATGTCATTGAAGACTTGTTGCTTAAATTTGAGAACCGTGTTTGAGGATCAATTGTCAGATGTTCTGCCTGTCTGAGCAGTGGTAGCTCTTAACAAAGTTTGAACAATTTGATTGCCGCGTGTGATCTACAGGGTTGACCGAAAAATGAAAACATGCTGTAAGCCATACAGGGTAATTTATGCAAGAAAAGATGGCATGCGTTATGAGAACGAGTGCCTGATGTAGGCATACGGACATCGTTCGAAGATTTCTTTTCCCATTATCTTAAGGGAGATTCTTTTGCTGTGAATAGACCCTATCACTCCAAAAGAGCGCAGCACCTTACGGGTGTCAGCGTCATGACGTCCCGCACGTCATTCTGAATGCCAGGACGCGACTCGAAAAAAAATTCGGTTGTTTCAGCGATCATGACGTCGTGACACAATCTGATTTTTTTCGTCTCACCTCGAGACATCATGAATGACGTGCNATGATTTACTCAGCAGCGGTCACAACAACAGAATGCACAGAGACTCTGAACACGAGATCCGCTCATCCAATCATTGCAAGAGTGAATTTCAGCGAGTTGATGGTGCTAGCATTGAAATGAAGATGAGATAAGTAGGCCTAAGATGTTCCCAAGCCCTAACTATCTTTTGCGTCCCTTCCTTTGTAAGATATCAGTCAACAGTCCAGCCTATTTGTGTGAGCTTTCAAATTTACTGGTGTGCGCGAGATGAACATCCTTGCTTTTGAAAATTATCATACAATGAATGCCTAGTTGTTGTGCGGATGTAAAGTGTGTGATGATGCACGCATCATAAAGCTGTTCGATATTGTTTGCTGGTTGATTTGATGACACTTGTGTATTCATGATTCATATTGCAATATCACTTTGCATGGTGTCATGCGGGTTTGCAAGAGCTGTGATTGATACTGGTATGCTTGTGGGTGGATCGTGAACAAGTGTAGGCTACATGGACGTACAATGAAGTGTGAAAGAAAAATGATAATGACATGGTGTGAATGCAGAATATGCCGAGCTGTGTGTCATGTAACATTATGTCGTACCATGGATACGGTGTTGGTGAATAGTGTGGCCTTGTGGTTAAGGCTTCACCGTGAAGCCATTGTTAACCGGCCTTTTCATATACCGTATACTTCTATGTAAAGGAAGCCTTACGGTGTCCCTTGGTGTAGATGAAAGTTATATCCCATGTTTTAGGCCGTCATTGACTTCGCAAACTCTCTCATCTTTCTAATGTTTGCTCCCTTTGTGTCTTTCCAGATGAAGTTGACATCATCGGTTACAACAGCAATCATAGTGATAGTGATGACCATAGCAGCATCCAGAGCGGGTCGAGCGACACTGGCCCCGGCGTTTGTATCATAAATACAAGAAACCTCTCGCTCTCATGAGTTCCGCAATACACACTCGGTGTCGCCACCTTAAAACAACAGTATCACCTCTAGAGTCTTAGATAGTTGTATGCAAATCTTCTAAGGGAAATCTCCAAATTTTTTAGATCTATATATGCCATCGTTATCTACGACGCCAATTCCACTTCCAGTTTTTTTCCAAGATTTTCTCCTGTATTAGGGGTACATGTATGTGTAGTTTCCTTTCTGAATTCTTTGTTAAAACAGTTGTATTAATTCAAGAGTTTCCGTATCAAAGTGTCATTGGGGCATTTTCATGAACACAACAACATGGTTTCAGCTACCATATCTTTTGCCTCAGACGTGTCAGACAGTGGATATCAGGGGGAATAATTCCTCATATTTGAAGTGAAACTATCACTTTCCGCCATTGGCGTGATATTTGGAGTATCGGTTATTTATTCAGCAGGGTGTGGTGATGATTGTTTTAGGTGGAAGTTTGCTGTGATTAGAAGTCCGTTTCAATCTTGATGTAAAAAAAACCTTACTTAACACATAACCCACTCCTTCAGTTCCTAAAGAATTATTTCACTGGGCATTCAAATGATTATCATATCTATTAGAGCACAATGTCATTGAAGACTTGTTGCTTAATTTGAGAACCGTGTTTGAGGATCAATTGTCAGATGTTCTGCCTGTCTGAGCAGTGGTAGCTCTTAACAAAGTTTGAACAATTTGATTGCCGCGTGTGATTTACAGGGTTGACCGAAAAATGAAAACATGCTGTAAGCCATACAGGGTAATTTATGCAAGAAAAGATGGCATGCGTTATGAGAACGAGTGCCTGATGTAGGCATACGGACATGTATTCATTCGAAGATTCCTTTTCCCATTATCTAGGGAGATTCTTTTGCTATGAATTTGTTGAGGCCGTACCTTGAAGGCTCTCCTGTTTTGCAGTGTAGGACCAGTCTAAAATTGTGTCAAAATTTGTAATGCATCAGGTACCAGCTGAACTGTATAGGAGTCCTAGTAACCGATGGCCAACAGTTTTTGTCAGTAATCGCCCTTTAAAATGCTTCTAATAGATGAACTGAATACCAGCCATCGTTATCCAGTACTTTAACAGAATAATCAAAATCATGATTCCCTTGTCCCTGAACAGGATTTGGTGTGCTTGGAAAATGAAGTTTTGGTCGACAGCATTGTCTAAAAGCCAGAATTTACCAAGAGCGGTTGGTTTTTTGGTCGCAGAGCGTTGCGTTGTGACAGGTTGGCTCTGATATTGTTCAAATATATGGGACTTGGGATCTACATTTTGTTCAAATGCTGTCTTATGTATGCTAACGTTGGTTCATGTTGTGCTAAATGAACAGAATGTGCTATAATTTTCCTTCAATTGTATTGTTCCGACTTGTAAATATACCGACAGGGTCTGGTTTTGTTCGATATCTTAGAGAAGTGCCTGTGTAATTGTAATACTAAATAGTTACCGGTATACTATAGTAACAGTGGTGGCAAGCGAAGGTGAATATGGAACCATTTTGGGCTGCACAGGTCATTTCTGAACGCAAGGCAATAAACCAGAGGTTGTTACAGGTATGCATTGCCTCAGCCTCGTTTGTTTGTGCATAAATATGCATAGTATAGATGGAAAATTGTGATTGAAAATTATCGGACATCCTGTATGACTGTATAATTTTGTTTGCCACGAGTTAAAGAACAAATTGCAAGAGTGCTGTGAAATCGCTAAGTATAAAGTGTACAGTTTTAATTACTGGGCTTAGAAAAGAGTGCGCAGCTAGAGACCATTGTCAAGTCTAGAGTTATAGATTCAAAACAAAAACAGTATTTTTTCCACATGAATTGCGGTAACCGTAAAGATAGAATATACCAGATATAGAGAGATATTGTACAGTTAACAAATTCTATTCTTTACTCGACTCTCTCTCAAAAATCTGTCTCTTTATTTACTTTTCAAAAATGTGATTTCGCTCTTCATTCAAGAAAATGACACTTGTCGAAGAATTTGCAATTTATTTTTTTACCAGGTCTTACCTCGCAGATAATTCTCCATGCATGACCCATTACTCTTTTATTTGACAAATTTTGCGGGTTTCCTCAAACATGACAATTTTGTTTCATTTCCTGAACCTGGGAAATCAGAATTCTTGATTGCCATTTTGTTTCGTGGTTCATAAACGGCTTCGAAATTCACCATTTTATGTTATTATTCCCCCTCTGTAAATATTGAAGGAAGTGACGGCTGCAACTTGGACATCAGATGACGTTCCTTGGTTATACTCGATTACTTTTAGCATTGCCCAAGTCTGCGAAAGACCCCACAATTTTAATCAATGCTCCTATGTTTTTCAATGTGTAAATTATTATTTTATTGAAGGATTAGAACTGGCATACTCTATGATGTGATTGTAAATGTTCTTGAATTGTAAATTTGACCAAGTTTCTTTGTTTTATCCAAAAAGTATATTCCACATTCGTTTCTTTGGGCGTCTTTGGCAAAACTTCTTGTTTTGACATCAGTCGAGGAGGTACAGGTGTGGAAACAAAAGAAATAATCTTTGTTGATATCGCTAAAGTTCATTCCATCTGTTTACTGGCGTTATAAGTTAATATCAGGAAAATTTCTTGGCATGCCATGAATTGCCTAAAATACACGATGAAATTATTTGACTTGGAACTTAAAAAGCTATGGCAGTAAGATCAGCTTTTACTCCTATTGTGTTCTGAAGGCCTATTCCATGTCCATTGGTGTTAGCATCTATGAAGCGATCGAGTGAAAACAGGAGAATTTCATGCTGGTATTTAGCTTTCAGGTTCCAAGTCTTTACTTCAATGAAGTTTTTGCTTGTTGAATGACGTGTATATATTCCTGCAAAACAAGGAGACCTGTGTGAAACAATGTGTGCTCTTATCCTTAGGGATTGTCACATTATCAAAGCAATACAAGCGGTAAGAATTGTGTGTATGAAAAAAAAATCAGAACCTTTCTGCTGAAAATGGATGTTGTCGGCTGCAAGTCGTGTGATGGTAACTTGCCGTTTTGATGTGACATCTGAAGTGTACTCAGCGATACTCGGCTTTCCTTGAACTCGTCCTGTTTGTCATGATGAGAGCAGCCTGCAGCATCCATTAGAGGGCGCTTCTGATTCAGAGACGTAGATTTCAAAGGTGTGTGGAGTTTCAAGGTGTATGTGGATGTGAAAACTATGTAACCAATGCAAGTTCTTTTGAATCTCGCCAGCAATATATGTGCCAAACAAAACTTTGGCTACCCTGGTGATTGACATGTGCATTCTTAACAACTGTAGCCATATTTAACACTTGGATATAATCTGAGCTGTGGTTTCATGCGGTTCCGATTTCAATATGAGACACTGTCAACTTTAAGTGATGGAGTCGTAATCCCTGTCTCTACGCCATAATGCGACTCAGTCCCTCGGACCTTGACCTTGAATCGAGGGGAGAATCATATATGACTGACTCGGAGTGTATGGGCTTTCACTCAATAATCCCTCACGATCTTATGATTCGAAATCTGCCTTCGAGATTTTCAAGCATGTGAATGTCCCCCATCATCGTCATGTGATACTTCGCTATGGCTTGACAACGTCAGGGAGGTAGAAATTTCTGCCATTGCAACCTCGTTCCTGGAATACTATAAAGAACCACTGGCTGCGAGATTGCCCCATTCGTATCTACCATATTGGAATTTCTGGCGTAAAATAGACATACTGACGGGACACCATACTTATGTACGGTGGCTCGTGTGGAAGACCTAGAAGTTTCGTGAACGTGGATTCTTCCATCAGCTTTCGATCGAGCGAAAGTCTCGATTCAATATCGATGTTTAATCTTGTGATTTCCTCGTTGTGTTTTCCTCTGATCAGTTTAAGTATTGTCTGAATTTGTGTAAATTTTCTATTAGTGCTCATGGATGGAGTGACCAACATGGTTGCCATATATACACGTGACAGGTTGACTGAGGTGGACTTAGCACAGGAACATTCATGGATAAAAATGTGATACTTAAGAGCATTTCAAAACGTTGACCCTTCAGGAACTTGTAGATCAGAACAATCAGGGAGTTTTTTGCCAATTTGTGAATCAGAAAGTGTCATCTTTTGGGTGAAATATTGAAAAATGACCTCTGGTCAAGTCTTATGCTTGTTTACTGTGATTTGGAACTGACTGCAGTTCCTGGTGAACGTCACCGTTTTGAAATGGTCGCAATAATGTTTGGTGTAACACCTTGTGTTCATTGACCTGACAGGTCATAAATAAAATCTGCCCTTGCATTTGCTGTAACAGTATAGAAGATGACGACATTGAAACCACTGTTGGTTTTCCTGAAAAAGGTACGAAATTTGCGACATGCCACCCATTTTAAAAAGATGGACATCGCCTGAGGTAAAAACCTCTTTGATTTAAAGATATGCACAATGATAATTTATGAGCACATAATTTAATGACGTTATTTATTTCTGCGCAGAGTATTTTTCGTACCTTTTCTTGCATCAGATGCAGAGCGAGGGTTGATGAGCAGAGATTTTCATAATCGTGTGTGAACTTAAAGAATCTTCTGTTCATGGTATACTGGAGTGGGAAACCCATTTTAAATGCAGGTTCTCTCAAATTTGTTATAATGTCATGTCTACATCTGTGACCAAGCGAAAGATTAGTACAACTTAGCTGTATAAGCGATCAAATAATCACTATGTCATCAAAACCAATATAGTCGAAGCAGCGCAAAAAGTGTGGTAGCAATATCATCAGCCGCACGAATTCTCATTGCCCACCTGTAATAAAAACATCCCGGTCTCTCACAAAGGCAGCCTTGTAATTATGCAGACTTGAGTCTGCGTATTTCATTCTAATTTCATTACGCCCTCATCTGTACTAGTCATGGATTATCAAGGACCATCAGTCATGATGTCATCTCGGTGGTCGAGTTTGGTCACTTTATATGCATTCTAAGAATGTTATGGTATGCCTGCTAAAGCAGTTCTATTCTCAGAACAGCGTGAGGCGTCTACAGATTCAGGAATATTTCACTTGCTACTGTACGGGTTGCCTGATGCATGGTCTGATTATGTACCAAGTTGGTGTTATACACCTGAAAGTGAGAGTTGGTACGTCGGGAAAAATCAAAATGTATCTTGTCAAAGTTGAACATGGTTGCATCAGGCTCCCTCTCAGGCATTCATCAGGCATTTATATCAAATGTTATTATGCAAGCTTTGGTATTCCATCTCTCATGGCTAGCATACAATATTCCACCTTCATGACAATGATCTCATGCCTTGTCTGCTCTGTTATTTTATGCTCACAGGAATTGTACTCAGTGGTTTCAATGTCAAACACCAGTTGATCTATTTACTGGTGAAAGGTTACATGCCATCATTGAAGGTGAACTTACATCAGGGTGTTTGTATTCTACCTTCTATACTGCGGCCTCCACGATGTTCTACAGGAATACGATATACATATCATCAGTATCATAGTAAAATATCCTGTGGTATTGTACTATAAACTGTTACCATCATGAGATGTACTGGGGCCAGCTTACAGCATGTTGACGTGAAATAATCAGAACTTTTCTGCACGAGTTGGAGACACTGTTGTTGTTGGCGAAATGGACCAAATGTCAAATGGCTGGCAGTGGTATAAGTACCAATCACCAAGGTGTGAAGGTCAGTATCCACTTGATATTTCATCAGTGGTACTTACAAGTTCGATTTATTGGCTAACAGAACTGGCTGCCAGCCTTTTGATGTTACAGATTAGCATAATAAGTGCAATGGGAGTTGTTGGGGCAGGCTCCTGCCTCAGGAGAGCTGAGCAGATTCCCAGCAGCAGCTAGATCTGGTGTGGTTTGATGAACAGAAATTCAGATCTGGTGACCCTAACTCAAAGCTGCCTGTGGCACTGAATACTTCTCTTTTCTTGGGACAGTGTAGAGTTGGTGATCATTGGCAGGCCTCCATTGCAGAAGTTTCATTCGATCTGTTACTTTTCTGGTGTCAAGATACAATGATGTCTTCGACTGGTGTTAAGAAAAGTTCTTGGTTGGGTTGGACATTTCCACAACTTGAAGGTTGATAAACCAGTTTTGTCCCAACTCTGTCCAGCCTGAGTTGACCTGTTGTGCATGTAAACGCGTAATGTGGTTTGTGTCGTCAACTTAGGCTGAACATGAGTACAACTTGAATCAGGGAAGATAGACTTGGTGCTAAGTATTAATGTATAGGAGGAGTATCACAGAATGAGAGAGGGATTCACCCCTCTTGGACTGAGGGTGCACAGAATGTTTGGACCACCAAGCATGGTTTGTTTTATAGCTTTAAAGCAGGTTACAAATGTCCTTTTCATTCCTTGGATGAGTTCCATGGAAGTCAGACATTTGTATATGAAGTGGTGTTCTTTACTTTTGATTGGCGGAGCAGCATCCCTCAGTCCTCGGCAGGCTTGAGCGGTGGCACCATGTTGGGTAAAAGGTGGCGCCATCGCCATATTGTAAATTCTTTGTTCATATCGTGTAGTGATGATGTATGTGCTGTAAGTTAGCTTCATTTAGCTGCATGTGTGTAGAATGAAGCCAGTGAGTCCTTCCTCATTCACACTCTCTGGATGTACAAAATCTGAATGTTATCATTTCATCTGCACCTATGGTATCGAATGATGGGGTGGTGTGCATGTCCAGTGAACATATAGTACTCTAATTTATTCTTCTGACAGTGCACAATGTACCGCTTGGTTTCAGCCAAGGTCACAGCCCTTCGGTGCTGGTTAATGTCTAGTAATAACAACATTCCTAGACATTTTCAAAGTGTGTACATATATCTTAATATAATTATTGTTAAGAAATTCTCATTTGCTGAGAATAAAATTCTATTTCATGTATAGACATACGGCTATTTGTCGTTTTTTTATCAACCCTCAAATCTGGACCTGTGGACTCGACCATCTTCTGAAGTCTTATCTTGGAATGGAAGAACCGGAAGTATGAACAAAGTTCAGGACACTGACTTTGAGTTTAGAACTTTGCTCATCCTTTGGTACTCATGCCAACATTGGAGGTGAATGTAATCGACGGCCCTGGATGTCTATTTGATGCAGACGTACAACTCTAAGGTTTCAAAGGGCTTATACCATTGTATACTACATGTTTCTCATCAGATTAGCTCGATGACTAGCAAAATCACCCTTGAAATCATCTTGACAGATGAAGACAAGGTTGGATTGCTGGACATTGGTCACTGTTGTCCCCAAGTCTTCTTTGGAAATGTAATCATATATCAACCAGGATAATTTTTGCACCGCGCTGAGGCTGCATTCTGATGGAAATCAAACTGGCCTCGACTGTGAACGCTCTGTAGTTGGTTTGGCTGCTGTATTCTTTCAGATGAGAAAGTTGCACGAAACATCAATGGTTTCACTCTATGTTGGTAAGCTGTGAGATTGGATGGTGTAAAAAGACCGGTTTGCTCGTAGGCGCAATCATAGTTTTCTGCCTTTGATGTGCAACCCGTCAGCTCTGGTTTCTTCCCACGAGAACATAGAGTTGACGATGTACAATATTGACGTTAACTCTTCAAAAGCAAAAAGATAGAACTTAGGCGAGCGAGCGACTCGGCTTATGAATTTTTGCTCACATGATCCGTCTGTTGGTGGAGGGAATGATATCGTACCATTCTCTCCAGCACAGCGTCTTCTTCTGGCAAGCGTTCCAATCACTCTACCCTCGCTCAATCCTAGCGGAGGGGCTTGAGGACAGGGGAGCAGTCTTAGCTCAATCCAGGGGGAGGGAACATGGCCGAAGGCAAGTGACCTTCACAAAGATGTCAGCACAAGGGGCTCTGAAACGATCTCTCTACATTCTGGGAGCGCGGTAAGGACCGAATTTGCCTGATTTCTCAGGGTGGAACGTATAGGCCACCCTATAGCATGTATAAAGTTCGCCTGCATTTTCCCAAGCGAGTAAAAATCAAAAGAAGGCACGGCACATATCACCAACGGCTTGAAGCTCTGTCATAGAACTAATGGCCGACGACTGCTATTGACGTCAGTACACTGGGTTCATTAGCTGAAAGGAAACTGTGTTGAATGGTAAAAGTACGTTTTGTTCCGAAAACGGAACAGACGACGTCATGATGCTTGGAGCCAAAACATCACGTCTTGGCAAGAGTGCGTTTAAGTGCTTCTGTATAAAGTCTGAGAGCGCTGAACTGCTGACTGATGGCAGCGGTAAATCCGAGTTAGTGTACGTTTCAGATTTGTGTATATATACTGTACGGTAGGCAGCCCTCCTGTGTTCTGATGAAATACAGATGGAATGATCCATCCTTGGCTTCTAATTAATTTCCAGGATGATAAGGAAGCCGTTACGATGTTGTAAACGTTTATATCCCCGCTGAGAGGTGCAGGGCTCCCACCGCTCCTATATTTCCTATTTTTCCTATATTTCTGGACTTTTGGCGGGTATATTTCCTATATTCCTATATTTCCTATATTTCTGGCATTTTGAAGGATATTTCCTATATTTTCAGGCTTTTTTCATCAACCATCAATTTTTAACCACAAATTTTAAAAACTGCATTGAATGAAATGGTCCATGGACCATGTGCTCACCTGGGTGAACGTACCAGAAAAACAAATGACAAATGTTAAATTGAAATGTTCCAGGGTCATGTATCCTCGTTAGATGCACCTGATAAAAATTTGGAGAAAATCCAGTTCAGGAGTTACATGTACTGGACTTTGAGCTTTGGTTATGGCCACCTGGTGGCCAAGCGGAGAATTGAATCGGACCAAAAAGTGGTGTCGTAGGTCATCTGACATAGGGGTGTATATGTACCAAGTTTCAAGTCAACAGCCCAAGCAGTTACGAAACGCGCCACCAAATGACTAAATTTGAACTTTGACCTCTGTGACCTTGAAAAGTCGGTCAAATCAAAAACCTCTTACTTATGTCATGCATCNGGGTGCTCCGAAACGACCTCTCTACATTCAGGGAGCGCGGTATGGACCGAATTTGCCTGATTTCTCAGGGTGGAACGTATAGGCCACCCTATAGTATGTATAGAGTTCACCTGCATTTTCCCGAGCGAGTAAAAATCAAAAGAAGGCACGGCACATATCACCAACGGCTTGAAGCTCTGTCATAGAACTAACGGCCGACGACTGCGATTGACGTCAGTACACTGGGTTCATTAGCTGAAAGGAAACTGTGTTGAATGGTAAAAGTACGTTTTGTTCCGAAAACGGAACAGACGACGTCATGATGCTTGGAGCCAAAACATCACGTCTTGGCAAGAGTGCATTTAAGTGCTTCACTATAAAGTCTGAGAGAGCTCAACTGCTGACTGATGGCAGCGGTAAATCCGAGTTCGTGTACGTTTCAGATTTGTGTATATATATTGTACGGTAGGCAGCCCTCCTGTTCTGATGAAATACAGATGGAATGATCCATCCTTGGCTTCTAATTAATTTCCAGGATGATAAGGAAGCCGTTACGATGTTGTAAACGTTTATATCCCCGCTGAGAGGTGTTTACAACGATACCTTCCGAGCACAAGCACAAGGTGTAACTTCGACATCTTCTCAAACAGTTTCAGTGCTCAATAATTCAAGTCGGCTATTTTCACTCCAGCAGATGGACCTTCGCATCAGGTATTTGACTAATGCTCGAGTAAATTGGTATTTACGCTCAAAGTATCGCATGGAGTAAGGAATGGATTCAGTTCCTGACTGTTTGGCTCAAAGTGCCCGGTCTAATTAGCGCTCTGAACTGACTAAAGGCTCCAGAATTTTTTCCCTTGGCCTTGATAATGGCTCTCAAGAGATTTGAAGCTGTATTACTTAAATCTCCAACGTAAATTCCAGTACCTGGGGTGTCCGGAAGGAACGGAAGGACAAACCTTCCGTCCTGGTTCTGCGTGGCACCGTAAGCACCGCCATGCGGGACGAAACCCATTGGTGTCGTTTTGCACAGCATCACTGCAGCACACAGAACAAATTGCACAAAACATGACTGTTCTCTATACATTGCTTGGCTATAAATCAACTCCTGTTGATTTCCCGTCATTAAAATGTTCATTTAATGCGTTCTATTATCGGATTTGTGCCCATTTGGCCAGCCACACCTGAATGACAACTGTATAAAATACCGCCGCGCGTGTCGCCCGCGACAACAGCTTGCGTCTGCAATATCGCCTGATATAAATCGCTGGGAAATAATCATGCCCTGTTGATGCTATGCAAATCTGGAGCTTATGGCCTGGATTTTTCATGGGAGAGGAATAGGGCCTATCTCCCATCACAAATAACCGTTCTGTGATCAGAAAACCCGGGCAGAAAACTAGGCCCCGCCGAAAACTAAAGGAGATATTGTAATACCTCCATCAAACCTTTCGGATTGTCACCGCCCCGGCCTATTGCCCGCACATAGCAAACGTCAAACGCCATGAGATCATGGAAGAATTGGATGAGACGGATTGCACTCAAGAGGGACAATTCGTTTCGCTGACACTACAGTTTACACAGTTTGGTTGATTTATCTCAGGGTTGACTGTGACTTATTATGTATTTTTACAAAAGCACATAGCTTTTTACTACAGAAGCATAAACAATGCCATTACGTCAATGTTTTTTGTAGCTGTGAGCGTAAAGTGTGCTATTTATTCTATACAATGGTTCTCGTTAGTTCAGGAGCTCCGAGGCTCACGTTCAACGCGTTTGCAAAATTTACGAGGCATCCCTGGATGATATAATTTACAACTGCACAGAACAGTTTGTAAAGCGTGCGAACTGTATTGAATTATACATGATAGACAAACGGCATGCCAATGAAACACCATCCGATTTGCCGAGGCACGAAAATCGAGTTATTTCAATATTAATAATGTTTTCTCCGTGGAAATAATGTTTTCTCCACGGAAATAACTTTACTCCGCGGAGAAAACTTTTCTCCGTGGAATTAAACTTTTCTCCGCGGAATTAAACTCTTCTCCGTGGAAATAAACTTTTCTCAACGGAAATAACTTTATTCCGCGGAATAAACTTTTCTCCTTGCAGAGAAAACTTTTCTCCGTGGAATTAAACTTTTCTCTGTGGAATTAAACTTTTCTCCGCGGAATTAGACTTTTCTCCGCGGAAATAACTTTATTCCGTGGAATAAACTTTTCGCCACGTAGAAAAGCTCTGACTTTGATCAGCGATTTCCACAAAGTTTAATTCCGCGGAGAAAAGTTTATTTCCGTGGAGAACAGTATAATTCTGCGGAGAAAAGTCTAATTCCGCGGAGAAAAGTTTAATTCCGCAGAGAAAAGTTTTCTCCACATGGAGAAAACTTTTCTCCGCAGAATAAAGTTATTTCCGCGGAATAAACTTTATTTCCGCAGAGAAAAGTTTATCTCCGAGGAGAAAAGATTATTTCCGCGGAGAAAACATTATTTCCACGGAGAAAACATTATTTCTATGGAGAAAAGTAGAAAAAAAAATATATAAAATAAAAACTAAATGTCCCTTATGGGCCACCGTATGTATGTGATAAATATTTTATAATTTTCTGTACTCAAAGAGTGAGGAAATAAGTCAATAGCAATAGCAGAGACCCCTGGTGTGAAACAGGCAAAATGACTTTTCCTGATTCAAAAATGCTTTTTCGTGATTCGAAAATGCCTTTTCCTTATTCGAAAAAAGTTTTTCCTTAAGTAATAATGAAAGAGACAACTGGTATAATTTTGAAAATTTTTATTTCAGCTTGGAACATCTGAAGTCAGCTCTCCAGGAGTGGCAATCTGGTTTAAACGAATGTGGAAAACCAGTCATGGTTTAGAATAATATGGATTTCACGATGGAATCACACCTATGTTGATCTGTTCTGATACAACCAAAGAGCAGTAACTATTCTAAACATAAGAGAATGATGGTGTGGTTACTGTAAAGCAAGATAATTTCGCGGCTGGAAATTTCAGCGAATCAAGAGTTATAGACATATTAACGGCAGGATATTTTCGTGAGTCGCTGCCATTTTTTTCAGTTTTTTTTTCACGGACCGTATTTATCACTTGCGTGTACTCATATTCGCGACAGAAAATTTTAGCGACTCATACACTCTCGCGAAATTCGCAAAAATTTTCTGCACGCGAAATTTTCCTGCTTTACAGTATGTGATCATATGGATGTCAAGTGAAGTCCCTCTGCTTGAAGCACAAGCTGGAAGGAACGTCATTTGTAAGGCGGTCTAGGAAAACCCGTCGGAGTGTCGCGTTTGAGGAAAAGTGGCCTTGGTGAACACGCACATTTCAATAGCTGAAATGAACTACATGTACGTAACAGGTGAACAGTAGCAGAATAATGCACAGGCAATCCAACAGCCCTTGTTGATTACTCATAGACTTCCAACAAGTTTTCCTAGACTGCCACACATGGTATTCTGCAAGAACAGATGTGGGGGACAGAGGAGTGCCAAGAAAAACGCTCAGCAACATATTGAAGACCATGCAAGGGATGTCAGTGTGGTAAAGTGAAAATACCACAGCCTGTCACCTCTGAGGTTCTAGGTTCAATCTCCTGTCACACCCACTCTTCATGTGATAGACAGCGAGCGACGCACTTGGCCACCACAGCACCGGTTCTCTTGTTTCCTCCTGCGGCAGTATATCATTATAGACAAATCCCAAATTCCCAGATCTGCGCACTTCCGCCGAAATCGTAAACAGAACCTCAACCTGAAACCAGCTGACGTGACGCAATCCATGATTCAGCAATGGTGGAGTCTGACACAACGTCATCGAACTCACTGTCGTCACATGGTCGTGGGATTTTCTGCGTCACGTCATTCAGTGTCAGGTGGTTTCAGACCGAGGTTCTGTTTACGATTTCGGCAGAAGTGCACAGATCTTTCTCGTTTTCGTCAATTTGGGATTTGTCTATTAGACCAATGTTGCATTTTAAGGGATAAACACTCCCGTCAACACAAAGTCTTACATAGGATATTACACAAACAAAGTAGGCCTACACCAGGTGTAGCAAATCAATGTTACTATCATACATGTGATCATCGAAGATATTTGACAAGACCGAACCTGAAAACGCAGGCAGACTAGGACATGGTTTTACACAAGAAAGCATATCAAATACTAGCAGTCCATCTCGGACAGAGGCGCTAAATAAGGAACAACAGGTAGCCAGTACCTCTTCAAGTAACAAACAAAATTTGTAGTCCATGATTTCTGGGTATAGACTTTGTCTTAGAAGTTTTAACTCATAAATTGCCATCTGGCAGTTTCCATGACAACCCTGACTTGATAGAATCTTAGTAAACATTCCGAAAAACATGCCGTGATTTGATTTTCAGCCTCTTTTACACACATACACACATTCAGCTTACATTCTTATGAACTACCTTCTTAAGATGCACTATAAAATCATTCCCAGGATGACCGAAATATACTTTTTGACATTATTGCGGAGAACATGTATGGGATATACAGTAAAATGCACAATATGACTCATGAAACAACATTTAGTTCAATAACTTGTTGATTTGTGACCCAACACCTCATAAACCCCGAGGGGGGGTTTGTGATCTTCTCGATACAAAATGGTAAACATATCAATCTTGTAAATTGCCCACACAGTGATAAAACTATGGTCAAGCTAACTCAATGGGGCCCTTTCACCTTTTTAACTGTCACAACTACCTACAAAATAAACTTAAAACCCCCTTTACAGCATAAACTTAAAACTTAAAACCCCCTTTTCCTTACACTTCTGGTAGCTCGACTTGAAAGTGCCAGCCTGATGAAGACCCCGGTTGGGGTCGAAAATTTGCTCAGATTCTGGAAATTGACTTCCTGTCTATCATCTTAACAGCATACATGTAACGCAAAGCAACACAGTGGTCACGAAACTTTCGATTGACCCCTTCAAGAAAATAAAGAAAATATCTGGGCTTGTTTGGCCCTGAATAACGACCAGCAGTTGAGAAGAAAAGTTTGATGTAACATGTTACGGCCAATTAAACATGAAAATATGCAAAATGGTGTCAGATTTGACAGCTCAGGCCTAGCTGACTGTGAATCACGTGTCAGCACCTGTTGCATCCAACAGGATATAATGAAATTTTTAAAAAGAAACAATGTCCAAGTGTTTTCACAAAGCAAGTTGAACGATAGTGGAAGAATGAAGTGATGTTTGGAGACAAATAAAAAATTCTGATGAAAAATCACATCAACAATTGGAAAGAATAAAGAATATTTGTACCAAGAAAAGCTGACATGCGATACGTCTAGCTGAAGGTCAAATCTGCCGCCGACCACACTCTGAACCCATTCTGATGAACGACACAGAGGTCCATCCTGAGAAGATCAGCGGTTCTAGGGGCTCGCTCCCTTCGTCACCGCACACGGTGTGAGGTGCGGTGACGAAAGGAGCGAGTGCTAAGAACCCCTGATCTTCTCAGGATGCAGAGGTCTGGCAGAAACAAGTATTAACACTTGGCAGATTACCACAACCAGACTACAAAATATCCAACAACTTGAGAATGTAACCAGCATTAAATGCAACCACTTGATTGGATCAAAACCAAATTGATGATTGACACTGCGATGATTGGCAGCGTCTAGTTAATGAAATGTAATTAGTTCAATCAATGCATGGAAATGACATATACAGAATCAAAGTAAAAACTCCAAGAAGTACCGGTATACATTTACATGATGGGCTTTTCCAAGGGTGAGGTTTCACATTAGTGACAAAGCCGAACAGGTCCCAAGATAACTTCACTATGCAACAAAAACAGAGATTTGAAGCAATGTCCTGTTGAGGGAGAGCAAAGCGGTAGTGATCTTGGGAGAGAACTGGGATAGATACATTTTGCATGTACAAAGAGCAACTTTTACAAAGAGATTCTGTGTTCATTTGTCTACATTCTGAAAGAACAGACACTCAGTTAAGCGGTGGAGTCCAGTTTTACATGTATAATCATGACTAGTGCTGATTAAGCCAGGTATTTGGTAACAACTTCCCTCAGAGCGGGTGACTGCTTCGGCACATGATGATGCCCTGAGGAACATTTTCGTGAAAAAGTTCGGTATAGTTTGATTGAAAAGCAATATGACCATTATCTGGACCGACAGATCTCTGAAAGGCCATCCTTGTGAACTGTCTGGGACCTGGGACCACCGCTTAACAGAGTGTACCAACTCTTACACGAAGTGTGACTTACACAAACAGTTGACAGGGATGAGGGAGAGACGTATGAGAATAGTGCAGACTTGGTCTGCTGATGTTGTGATGAAACAACTGGTTGGCTTCTACGGCACGGGCTTCAACTGAAATGAGAAGAAATGGGTGTAAGAAACTTTGTATATCAATAGAAATGACAGCTCTATCCCCGACAACTAAGTACACCATCTTGAGAACATCCGAGGTTCTGTTCTTAGTGCTTGCTCCCTTTGTCAGCACACACAAACACTTGTCTGCGGTGACGTAGGGAGCAAGCATAAAGAACCACCGATTACCTCAGGATGACGTAAATGGTAGTACCAGTACACTGATCACCAGACCAGATGCTGTCTTACCATTGATTGGAGAGCAATGGAAGGTCACATAGAAACGAGGCGTAAGATATACGTATAGCATCCCATTATTTTAACCCCATAAGGTGAAGGAACTGAAATAATAACAGGTTTCTAAGGTGGAAGACAGTTTCCTACTGGACTAGAACCCACACACCCTCGCATAAGGCATCAATCACCAGCAAGGTGAAGGAAGATACTCTAGCTATGGGACAAATAAGGCATCGTACATGAAGATGAGACCAGAGCACATATCGGAGAAAACTATTGTTCAGATCAACATGATATAACATAGACAAACACAGACGACATGATTCACTCTTTAGCAATGAGATTGAGAGGCTCGCTTTTTCTTAGATTTCCATTCTCAACTTGTCGTAAACATGTTGACCTTTGAAAAAAGAAAACGATGAACAAACAGATTGAGTGCAAGAAACGTGATTAGTTTCTGACGTAACTTCCAGGGCAGGAAATTAACGTAAAACCCTGGGAACATGAGTAAGGGATAGGGTTTCATGCGTACAACTTCTACCTCAGGGGGTCAATGACCAATTACTCGATAATTGGGTCAATTATGGCAACAGAAACATTGTCAGCTGATATCTGATCTGTGCATATCCTCCCCTGCTAACAGGGGCGGATCCAGGAGAAAGTGGTGGTCCACCCAGCTCATACAGATCAAAATTTGTGTTAAATTGCGAAGAATTTTTCCATATTTCAATATTTCCTGGTCAATAGCAATCATTTTCTTAACAAGATAGATGCGCCCCTTTTCATGCCTTTAGATCCACCAGTGCTGAACCAGTACATGATCTGAAAACAGAGCATGTGCACTGAAATGGGATGTGTCTATTTTTGTTATGCTTGTAAGTCCATACACGTAATGTCGGGCAAAATGCACGGATCGCTTGCCTGGACACAGCCGTTCGACCATGAGATTTATGGCCATTTCATAGTCCACCCTATATACACACTGAAACGACTTCAATAGAATCTTGGTAATTTTACTGTCACTTTTCCCGAATAAATCATTCATGCCTATTCAGAGTCCTTGTGTGAGCGTTCAAGCGCGGCTGGAGCCCACATGAAAAAGTCTCAGCAAGTTATTTATAGCGTCTGGACTTTTATGTATATTGAAGTAAATATGACAAACAGATTCATTTGTCACCTTCTTCTATTGAAAGTCAACACAAAAGGTTGCCTAATATCACATTTAATGTCACATTGTGTGGGCAGTGGGTCTCAAATGCCAAAATAAGGCAAAGAATTGTCTCATATGTCGGGCACATTCTTGATGACTGTTTTTGGTTTGATTTTTTTATCAATCACAAGATTGGAAAGCATTTAATAATAATAATGGCGAGTTCTTATATAGCGCTTCATAGCGTATTACGCTCTCTAAGCGCTTCACACATTATTACCCCAGCCTATGATTCAGAAACCTTTCTGTAGAAACCAAAGGGCAGCCACAATATAGCGCACACGATGGACATTTCAGGCCAGTTGAGAGTTACAGAGTGGCACGGCCGGGGATCGAACCCACGATCTTCCGATCATGAGTCCACAGCCCTAACCATTATGCCACCGCATATTTAAAGGGGAGGTCTGCACAATCATATTTTACAGTCGTCGTTATCAGACCATAAGCACTGCATACATCTCAGATACACGTGATGCTTGCAACGATTCAACTCAAGAGTTAATACCATGTCATAAAATCACCAGATAAGTAGGAGAGATTGCCAAAAGATATTACAGATAAAGTATCTTTTGCGATCGTAACTCAAACCCTAACAGGAAAGCTCTCAGGTTTATTTGGTGCAGTTGTAACATTCCGATTTTTACGACAGGATGTGACCTTGACTTTCAGCAAAGGTTAAAGGGACCATACCCAGAAGGTACGAGGTCCGTGACCAGTAGGTATTGCTACATGTAACTGATCATTAAACTGACCATATTTGTCATGTTTCTTTGAATTTGGTAGACACTTGCTCTTCTGGCTAACCAATAGAACTTGCAATTTGCTTCGGACACTGCAACGGACTTTAACTGAAAGAGTTAAACTGCCGCTATCAACTTGGTATTGCACCAAAACTCTTTGTAAATATGTGTGGCGGTCTAGGAAAACCTGTCGGATGTTGCTGAATGATCAACAAGGGCTGTCAGATTGCCTGTGCATTGACCTGCCACTGTTAACGTGTTACGTACATGTAGTACAGTTCAGCTATTGAAATGTGTGGGTTCACCAAGGCCATTTTAACATTTTCCTCAAATGCAACATCCAACGGATTTTTCTAGACGGCCTCACATACATGTAAATCTCTGGTGGTTCACTAGTTCATATTTAATTTACTTCTTGATCCACCAAAGGGAGAAAATGTATGTTAATTTCCTAATTCAATACAAACATCGCCAAATCGGGTCAAAAATTGGCAAGCTGGACTTGCAGGCTAACCACAATATGACTGGGGCCGGGTTTCTCTGAGTGTACAGTCACCTTATTATTGAACATGTGTGATGGCAATTACTAGAGCATTGTTGAGTTAATGAATGACCCACATTGTATTCTTCTTTCAAATTGATAGTTGGACCCTAGATGTGCCTGGCATTCTCAGAAATATCAAAAGTAGACTTATTTGCATTCCTATTGCAAAGAATGTCAAATGGAATCATTGCAAGGGTTCAAAATCGGAAGTGAGCGGTGCTGGAAGTGGAACTTCCACCGACTGGGAAACTACAGGTGAAAAGCCAGTTTTCATCATTCGCGCCAGGAAAAGTGAACCGAATAGCTCTCGTGGCCAGCAAAACGGGTGTGGTAGATCATAATTTATCACCATAAACCACTGCCCTGGCTTTCTATGTCACATCAGATGAATTTTATGATGCACATGTATGTAACTGTTAACACAAATCAATAAAATCCCCCCAGTTTTATCACTCACCAGAGCAGGCCACCACCACGCATGAAGTGCTGTATTTAATTACGTGTTTTAATAGTGAGGTTGCTCGGTGCAGGTTCATCAAACTAATTTAGGTTAATGCCATTGTTTGACTTGGCATGGAAACAGACTCAGGCAGGATGGAGGCTCAGTTACATCATGTCAGCAATCTCTTGATGACTTTAGTTTTGATGACCTTTGCACTCAATGGCAAAGAGCACCCCATTCATGTCATTACATCCCCTGCCTAATGCTGTACGAGACAAATGCCCCAATGAGTTATTTCGTTTCTGGGTCACCACAGCAACTCTGGAAGCACAGAGCATCAGGGCACCCATCATCAAAAATTCCCACATGGAATGGGTTAATGCTTTTCCTGTACTGTGAGGAAATTCTTCAAAGGATTACATCAACACTGTTGGACAGACACGCCTACACAAGGACCGTTCTAATAGAAGCAACTACAATGTACATGACTGCATTGTGCATATCGAACTTCAATAGTTTGACATACTCTTAATAGAGGGCAGCATGATCTAGCAGCATGAAATCTGCATTGAGCATGGACCCAAAATGTGACAGAGGTAAATTCAAGCAGGTTCACTGGAGGTACAGCCTCCCACTGATATGTATCAATTTTAAATCTGACGAGGCATCCTTCGACATTGCTTCCCGCATGTTCAATGTCGTCAGTGGATAGGCCAATCTACACACATTGTTCATGTCTCTTGCTGCACAAAAGACGCCAGAAATTTATTCAGACAGATCACTTGCAACTGGAGCAGTACACACGATACCAGTACACCAGTAAACACCACTACACCAAGACTCACCTCAAATGATTCTTAAGGTATTTCATCATTCCAAATGTTTTAATCCTCTTTTTTCCTGGAAGTGGACAAACTTAAGATTTAAATCCCAATATTCCTAGGTTTTATCCGAAATCGACATTAAACAGTGGAGACAACACACCACATCTTTTATAAGCACTACACATCACATTTATACCCTATCCCTTTATTTTTTCTTACTTGCATCAGAAAATAATTGCAACACTGTTGTGCAACACAAGAGTGGAAGTTTCCCACAATGACATCAGATGGCAGCACGTACTGGTCTGCCTGGTTCTTCACTTACCGAATACTTTTAGAAGTTGATCATCACAGATCATGAATTGTCTATTTTTAGGATCCTGCAGGTTTCTTTCTTTGATGATGTCCCACATTGTCTTTACGACATCTTTCCTCGCCATCTGAAAGGTGAGGTACATGTAGATTGGACACTAAAGCGAAGGGTCTATTAATAGTAAACATAAAGTCATCTCCAAGTCTCGCAAATTTTCGACCCCAAGCGGGGTCTTCCTCAAGCAGTTTCTAGTAGAGATCCCAGAAAAGTACTTGTGGAAGACCCCGGTTGGGGTTGAAAATTTGCAAGATTTGGAGACGACTTTATGTTTACTATCATTTTATGTTATGTTTACTATCATTTTGTGTGTCGTTTTTTCTGCTCTATGTTGGATAAAGGAAAGGGTCTAGAATGCAGTTCTTGAAGACGTCACAGAGGTTTTCTCTCCACATGTACTGCAGGATGAAATTGGGAATGCCCGGAGAAAACCTGCGCTGTCAGGGAGAGTCAGCCGGCATCTCTATCACAGGAGGACCAGTTCAACCAGGAATCTACCCCACAACCTCAGAGGTGACAGGTGCCAGTGTTTCCACTTCACCACACTGACAGCACATATGTGACCCGGCACAATGAAATGAGTCGGAAGTCACATATGTGACCCGGCACAATGAAATGAGTCGGAAGTCACAGAAGACCGAAGATGACACCAAACAACTACAGAAATCGACAAAGTCAAATTTCACAATGGGCAGACAATCCTGAAATCAACGAACCGTTGGTGTCAAATTGGAGATGTTGGGTCGTCTTCTGAGCGCGTTCCGACTCATTTTGTTGTGCCGGGTCACATATCTTGATGGAATAGAATTCCAAACTCACCTTGTCACTCCCTACAATAGCAGCCAGTTCTGGGGTTAGATCACAGGGTCGACTGTACACAGAGTTCCCTGAAAGATAGAGAGGATACCATTATCATTTGTCACAAACAATTGATCTCTTATTGATGTCAAAGTGTGCAACGTTTACCAGCACTAAACATGGCTTTGGGAGTTTGCTACAACAAGGACGTCCCTGTACTTGTGGCCCCCTCACCGTTAGACAGGTGGTATAATAAGTTTTCACACGAGTAGCCACACAACTCAAAGAGGCCATGCAGAACCATCTTCCTGATAATGATTGCCCATGGTTCCTGTTAGATTGTGAAGTTTCTCTAACTCACCCGATGCTCTTGGTTTCTTAGCTTTATCAGATTTCTGAAAAAGAGCAAGTTGCTTTGAATGACTGACATATGAATAGGATATCTAGCCACTTGAAAATACAGAATTTGGTCCATGGTTGACGATACCACACATGATGAAATCAGAAAAAGCAGATGTTGTAGGACCTGATTTTCACAGCAGATATTACCGTAAAACTATTATTTAGGAGCCACGGTGGTGTAGTGGTTCAGGTCTCTGACTAGCGGTCAGAGGGTCGAGGGTTCGAATCCCACTGGGTGTGAGACTTTGGGAAAGTTTCTTTGCCTCATTGGCCTCTCTCCACCCAGGTGTATAAATGGGTACCGGTCGGAAATGCTCAGATTGTAGCGCTGAATGAGCCGCTCATCTGAGTTCTACTGAAAGGTTTCAGGATAGACTGGGGTTAAAGTGTAAAGTCAGATGACACCTCTACCGTTGTTGATATCAGACTATCAACCCAAACTTTAACTTTTTTTAACTTTTCAGAGCCAGAAGCCAACAAGAACGTGCACCAGTCCACACACGATGACCAAACTGACGCCACTTACTGCCTGTCTCTTGACTTTCTTGGCAGATCGATGTCGAGTACGACCACTGTCCTCTTCTTCTTGCAACTGACGTGCGAGTTCTTCATCATCCAGATCCTGAAAGAAAGGACTAAGATACATACTGCAATCCTGAAACACACTTCGCAGAGAGTGTGTTATATTAACTATTCATTATCCAACAAGACATAGAAAATGTTGTTGGAAGCTGCTGAAGTGTCTAAACCCCCTTTCAACAGGGTCTTCCAACATCTTCAACAAGTTGCCAGAAATAGGAAGAATGGGAGGCCTGTATGTCTTCAATACTTTCCAAGGATTTCCTTTCTGCTGGGGTAGAAACATACCATACATGCAGAACAGAGCAAACCAGACAAGACAATGATGAACATTTAAAACATCTTGGTGTCCCTGCCGATCACACGAGTATTTCATTACCTTCTCCGTATCTGACGACTTTGCTTTTGTGCTGGCTTTTGATTTGGGCTGGAGAAAAGAGAATCACGCTTTCAATATCTTTACTCACTGAAGAGTTGTACAGGATGAACACTTGCTAAAATAGGAGTCACTCTCAGTTTGAATCCCAAGTGTAATTATTGAGACAAGGATGAGTTGCGTTAGCGCGCCTCATTTAAAATAACAAAGATAGAGAAAGTCGGTGGAAATAGCTTACTTTGGCCGCTGATTTCTTTGCTGCTGGTTTTGCTCTTTTCTTAGGAGGTTCCTGTAAATAACACAATGACCTTGAGGCAACAGTTACAGCAATAGTACAGCAATTAACCAATGAATTACTCGCTCACTTAGGATGTAGGACAACACATATGAATTACTCGCTCACTTAGGATGTATAGGACAACACATATCTCTAACCTTTATATCAGGAACGTCAGAATCACTATCTGACGAAGAATTGACATCATTGTCAGATGCTGTTCCATTTTCACCATTCTTGTCATCTTCATCATCAGATTCCTCGCTTTTCTCTTGGATCAGTTCAATAAGGATTTCATCTATTTCTTCTTTCCTGAAAAAAACACAAAATCCATTTACCACAGACACCGACAAGACTGCCTAGGGCTACATGCCAAGTAGGCTGACTACAGAACATCCCTAGCTCTGTCGATCTGTTGCAGAGGCTGAGAAGCTTTAATATCCAAAAGTCTCATGTTATTGTTACTGAAGAGACCACTTTCGAAAGACAAACCCAGGCCAAAGTAGGCCTAAAAGGCAATCACTCAGTCAGGGCGCAGCCTAGACCAGCCAGGGCTCATAGGCTAGGCCTACGTACACTGTGTACATGATGTATTGTTGGGGTCAAGTCAAGTATAGCGGACAAAGTCGTGGGAAGTGACACATCTTCCATACATTGCCGCTTATTCCGTGTACATACATGTACACACTCAGTGCACTTCCCACGACTTTGTCCGCTATACCCGACTTGAGCCGTATTGTTGTAGGCCTATGTCGATGTGCATTTTGCCTTGCAGTGCCTGAATCAGCCTGAGTCAGAGTGACTGTACATTTTGTCCCACACCACACACCGACACAAATTGCTGCTGTCGTCAATCTCCACATCCACGCTGTAGCTACTGTGACTGAATTTGGCGTACCCACCGCTAGGCCCACGAACAAAGGCATGTGACTGAGCTGAGCGTCGGTATTTTTGACGTTATGGACCCCATTCTTACCTGTCCGTGAAATCGGCATCAAACTGTTCCTCGAGTT
This sequence comes from Notospermus geniculatus, assembly GCA_002633025.1. NCBI lineage: Eukaryota > Metazoa > Nemertea > Pilidiophora > Heteronemertea > Lineidae > Notospermus > Notospermus geniculatus. Next base: position 281,400 of record NMRB01000455.1, read on the forward strand.
TGTTGCGAACTTTTCTGGACGTGAGACCCGACAAGTCGTTGTCCTTTACTACAGCTGAAACACAATACATGATCGTTATGTTGGGTTTTGCTGATTCCACAACACTAAATCTCTAACGTGCCCAAAAATGTGAGAAAAGTACAAACAAAAACCACTGAAAAAACGACTTTTTTACCGGCAATCGCCTCGCGAAGTTGTTTTTCTGTGATGTCCGCCATGATGTTGTGTGTGTTGATGTGATCTCCGCCATGGCCGTGACCCTGCCGAAGACAAAATCCTGTCATTGCGGCCGCGAGTCGTTTCGCCCTGAGACAACTCCTTGCAGTCTTTAGCGATGGGCCATTCAACGCGGTAGCCGGACTATGTGTATTTCCTCCTTTTACAACGGGCAGGCCACCAGAAATGATGACACAACCTTTTCTCCTGCAGGCCCGTAGCAGCCGTCTGATGAGTGGGATCCAGGGTTGACAGATTTAAGTGCTTTAGATGCATTTTCCTGGGATCTGAGAGCAAAAATATGGACATATAAAA